>JAKWBO010000468.1:0-43869 GCA_034336685.1 Luscinia luscinia
GGTATTCTGTGCAGAGCACCTCAGTGCAGTGTGGTTTCCTTAATGGCGGTTTGTAGCAAGAAGCGATTTCTGGCTGAGGGAGGTGAAGTGCCGTCTCACCCCTCTCACAGAACACTCTGCTGGGAAGTTCTGCTACTGCCAAAACACGCCTGGCATGTGCACTTTTCTTCTAAAACCTCTCTACCATAGCAATATTCTCTGCTTCTTGAAAGCATACCATACACTCTTTCCACTATGCATAGCGAAGAGCACTGCAGTGCACCTAAAGCTAAGCAAAAGTGTGCACAGCACACCACAGATCTCACTTTGCACTACACCTAGAAATGGCTTCTCTGCATCACTGATATCTAGCACAGAAATCTGCACGACGAATAACTATGTTGTAGCTAAGCTGGTTCTGGCATATCCTGCTTCATACCACTAGTCCCTGACAACCGGTATTCTGTGCAGAGCACCTCAGTGCAGTGTGGTTTCCTTAATGGCGGTTTGTAGCAAGAAGCGATTTCTGTCTGAGGGAGGTGAAGTGCCGTCTACCCCTCTCACAGAACACTCTGCTGGGAAGTTCTGCTACTGCCAAAACACGCCTGGCATGTGCACTTTTCTTCTAAAACCTCTCTACCATAGCAATATTCTCTGCTTCTTGAAAGCATACCATACACTCTTTCCACTATGCATAGCGAAGAGCACTGCAGTGCACCTAAAGCTAAGCGAAAGTGTGCACAGCACACCACAGATCTCACTTTGCACTACACCTAGAAATGGCTTCTCTGCATCACTGATATCTAGCACAGAAATCTGCACGACGAATAACTATGTTGTAGCTAAGCTGGTTCTGGCATATCCTGCTTCATACCACTAGTCCCTGACAACCGGTATTCTGTGCAGAGCACCTCAGTGCAGTGTGGTTTCCTTAATCGCGGTTTGTAGCAAGAAGCGATTTCTGTCTAAGGGAGGTGAAGTGCCGTCTACCCCTCTCACAGAACACTCTGCTGGGAAGTTCTGCTACTGCCAAAACACGCCTGGCATGTGCACTTTTCTTCTAAAACCTCTCTACCATAGCAATATTCTCTGCTTCTTGAAAGCATACCATACACTCTTTCCACTATGCATAGCGAAGAGCACTGCAGTGCACCTAAAGCTAAAGCTAAAGTGTGCACAGCACACCACAGATCTCACTTTGCACTACACCTAGAAATGGCTTCTCTGCATCACTGATATCTAGCACAGAAATCTGCACGACGAATAACTATGTTGTAGCTAAGCTGGTTCTGGCATATCCTGCTTCATACCACTAGTCCCTGACAACCGGTATTCTGTGCAGAGCACCTCAGTGCAGTGTGGTTTCCTTAATCGCGGTTTGTAGCAAGAAGCGATTTCTGTCTAAGGGAGGTGAAGTGCCGTCTACCCCTCTCACAGAACACTCTGCTGGGAAGTTCTGCTACTGCCAAAACACGCCTGGCATGTGCACTTTTCTTCTAAAACCTCTCTACCATAGCAATATTCTCTGCTTCTCTAAAGCATACCATACACTCTTTCCACTATGCATAGCGAAGAGCACTGCAGTGCACCTAAAGCTAAAGCAAAAGTGTGCACAGCACACCACAGATCTCACTTTGCACTACACCTAGAAATGGCTTCTCTGCATCACTGATATCTAGCACAGAAATCTGCACGACGAATAACTATGTTGTAGCTAAGCTGGTTCTGGCATATCCTGCTTCATACCACTAGTCCCTGACAACCGGTATTCTGTGCAGAGCACCTCAGTGCAGTGTGGTTTCCTTAATCGCGGTTTGTAGCAAGAAGCGATTTTCTGTCTGAGGGAGGTGAAGTGCCGTCTACCCCTCTCACAGAACATTCTGCTGGGAAGTTCTGCTACTGCCAAAACACGCCTGGCATGTGCACTTTTCTTCTAAAACCTCTCTACCATAGCAATATTCTCTGCTTCTTGAAAGCATACCATACACTCTTTCCACTATGCATAGCGAAGAGCACTGCAGTGCACCTAAAGCTAAAGCGAAAGTGTGCACAGCACACCACAGATCTCACTTTGCACTACACCTAGAAATGGCTTCTCTGCATCACTGATATTTAGCACAGAAATCTGCACGACGAATAACTATGTTGTAGCTAAGCTGGTTCTGGCATATCCTGCTTCATACCACTAGTCCCTGACAACCGGTATTCTGTGCAGAGCACCTCAGTGCAGTGTGGTTTCCTTAATCGCGGTTTGTAGCAAGAAGCGATTTCTGTCTAAGGGAGGTGAAGTGCCGTCTACCCCTCTCACAGAACACTCTGCTGGGAAGTTCTGCTACTGCCAAAACACGCCTGGCATGTGCACTTTCTTCTAAAACCTCTCTACCATAGCAATATTCTCTGCTTCTTGAAAGCATACCATACACTCTTTCCACTATGCATAGCGAAGAGCACTGCAGTGCACCTAAAGCTAAAGCGAAAGTGTGCACAGCACACCACAGATCTCACTTTTGCACTACACCTAGAAATGGCTTCTCTGCATCACTGATATCTAGCACAGAAATCTGCACGACGAATAACTATGTTGTAGCTAAGCTGGTTCTGGCATATCCTGCTTCATACCACTAGTCCCCTGACAACCGGTATTCTGTGCAGAGCACCTCAGTGCAGTGTGGTTTCCTTAATGGCGGTTTGTAGCAAGAAGCGATTTCTGTCTAAGGGAGGTGAAGTGCCGTCTACCCCTCTCACAGAACACTCTGCTGGGAAGTTCTGCTACTGCCAAAACACGCCTGGCATGTGCACTTTCTTCTAAAAACCTCTCTACCATAGCAATATTCTCTGCTTCTTGAAAGCATACCATACACTCTTTCCACTATGCATAGCGAAGAGCACTGCAGTGCACCTAAAGCTAAAGCGAAAGTGTGCACAGCACACCACAGATCTCACTTTGCACTACACCTAGAAATGGCTTCTCTGCATCACTGATATCTAGCACAGAAATCTGCACGACGAATAACTATGTTGTAGCTATGCTGGTTCTGGCATATCCTGCTTCATACCACTAGTCCCTGACAACCGGTATTCTGTGCAGAGCACCTCAGTGCAGTGTGGTTTCCTTAATGGCGGTTTGTAGCAAGAAGCGATTTCTGGCTGAGGGAGGTGAAGTGCCGTCTACCCCTCTCACAGAACACTCTGCTGGGAAGTTCTGCTACTGCCAAAACACGCCTGGCATGTGCACTTTTCTTCTAAAACCTCTCTACCATAGCAATATTCTCTGCTTCTTGAAAGCATACCATACACTCTTTCCACTATGCATAGCGAAGAGCACTGCAGTGCACCTAAAGCTAAGCGAAAGTGTGCACAGCACACCACAGATCTCACTTTGCACTACACCTAGAAATGGCTTCTCTGCATCACTGATATCTAGCACAGAAATCTGCACGACGAATAACTATGTTGTAGCTAATGCTGGTTCTGGCATATCCTGCTTCATACCACTAGTCCCTGACAACCGGTATTCTGTGCAGAGCACCTCAGTGCAGTGTGGTTTCCTTAATCGCGGTTTGTAGCAAGAAGCGATTTCAGGCTGAGGGAGGTGAAGTGCCGTCTACCCCTCTCACAGAACACTCTGCTGGGAAGTTCTGCTACTGCCAAAACACGCCTGGCATGTGCACTTTTCTTCTAAAACCTTCTACCATAGCAATATTCTCTGCTTCTTGAAAGCATACCATACACTCTTTCCACTATGCATAGCGAAGAGCACTGCAGTGCACCTAAAGCTAAGCTGAAAGTGTGCACAGCACACCACAGATCTCACTTTGCACTACACCTAGAAATGGCTTCTCTGCATCACTGATATCTAGCACAGAAATCTGCACGACGAATAACTATGTTGTAGCTAAGCTGGTTCTGGCATATCCTGCTTCATACCACTAGTCCCTGACAACCGGTATTCTGTGCAGAGCACCTCAGTGCAGTGTGGTTTCCTTAATGGCGGTTTTGTAGCAAGAAGCGATTTCAGGCTGAGGGAGGTGAAGTGCCGTCTACCCCCTCTCACAGAACACTCTGCTGGGAAGTTCTGCTACTGCCAAACACGCCTGGCATGTGCACTTTTCTTCTAAAACCTCTCTACCATAGCAATATTCTCTGCTTCTTGAAAGCATACCATACACTCTTTCCACTATGCATAGCGAAGAGCACTGCAGTGCACCTAAAGCTAAAGCGAAAGTGTGCACAGCACACCACAGATCTCACTTTGCACTACACCTAGAAATGGCTTCTCTGCATCACTGATATCTAGCACAGAAATCTGCACGACGAATAACTATGTTGTAGCTAAGCTGGTTCTGGCATATCCTGCTTCATACCACTAGTCCCTGACAACCGGTATTCTGTGCAGAGCACCTCAGTGCAGTGTGGTTTCCTTAATGGCGGTTTGTAGCAAGAAGCGATTTCAGGCTGAGGGAGGTGAAGTGCCGTCTACCCCTCTCACAGAACACTCTGCTGGGAAGTTCTGCTACTGCCAAAACACGCCTGGCATGTGCACTTTCTTCTAAAACCTCTCTACCATAGCAATATTCTCTGCTTCTTGAAAGCATACCATACACTCTTTCCACTATGCATAGCGAAGAGCACTGCAGTGCACCTAAAGCTGAAGCGAAAGTGTGCACAGCACACCACAGATCTCACTTTTGCACTACACCTAGAAATGGCTTCTCTGCATCACTGATATCTAGCACAGAAATCTGCACGACGAATAACTATGTTGTAGCTAAGCTGGTTCTGGCATATCCTGCTTCATACCACTAGTCCCTGACAACCGGTATTCTGTGCAGAGCACCTCAGTGCAGTGTGGTTTCCTTAATGGCGGTTTGTAGCAAGAAGCGATTTCAGGCTGAGGGAGGTGAAGTGCCGTCTCACCCCTCTCACAGAACACTCTGCTGGGAAGTTCTGCTACTGCCAAACACGCCTGGCATGTGCACTTTTCTTCTAAAACCTCTCTACCATAGCAATATTCTCTGCTTCTTGAAAGCATACCATACACTCTTTCCACTATGCATAGCGAAGAGCACTGCAGTGCACCTAAAGCTAAAGCTAAAGTGTGCACAGCACACCACAGATCTCACTTTGCACTACACCTAGAAAATGGCTTCTCTGCATCACTGATATCTAGCACAGAAATCTGCACGACGAATAACTATGTTGTAGCTAAGCTGGTTCTGGCATATCCTGCTTCATACCACTAGTCCCTGACAACCGGTATTCTGTGCAGAGCACCTCAGTGCAGTGTGGTTTTCCTTAATGGCGGTTTGTAGCAAGAAGCGATTTCAGGCTGAGGGAGGTGAAGTGCCGTCTACTCCCTCTCACAGAACACTCTGCTGGGAAGTTCTGCTACTGCCAAAACACGCCTGGCATGTGCACTTTTTCTTCTAAAACCTCTCTACCATAGCAATATTCTCTGCTTCTTGAAAGCATACCATACACTCTTTCCACTATGCATAGCGAAGAGCACTGCAGTGCACCTAAAGCTGAAGCGAAAGTGTGCACAGCACACCACAGATCTCACTTTGCACTACACCCAGAAATGGCTTCTCTGCATCACTGATATCTAGCACAGAAATCTGCACGACGAATAACTATGTTGTAGCTAAGCTGGTTCTGGCATATCCTGCTTCATACCACTAGTCCCTGACAACCGGTATTCTGTGCAGAGCACCTCAGTGCAGTGTGGTTTCTTAATGGCGGTTTGTAGCAAGAAGCGATTTCAGGCTGAGGGAGGTGAAGTGCCGTCTACCCTCTCACAGAACACTCTGCTGGGAAGTTCTGCTACTGCCAAACACGCCTGGCATGTGCACTTTTCTTCTAAAACCTCTCTACCATAGCAATATTCTCTGCTTCTTGAAAGCATACCATACACTCTTTCCACTATGCATAGCGAAGAGCACTGCAGTGCACCTAAAGCTAGTGCTAAAGTGTGCACAGCACACCACAGATCTCACTTTGCACTACACCTAGAAATGGCTTCTCTGCATCACTGATATCTAGCACAGAAATCTGCACCGATTTAATAACTATGTTGTAGCTAAGCTGGTTCTGGCATATCCTGCTTCATACCACTAGTCCCTGACAACCGGTATTCTGTGCAGAGCACCTCAGTGCAGTGTGGTTTTCCTTAATCGCGGTTTGTAGCAAGAAGCGATTTCAGGCTGAGGGAGGTGAAGTGCCGTCTACCCCTCTCACAGAACACTCTGCTGGGAAGTTCTGCTACTGCCAAACACGCCTGGCATGTGCACTTTTCTTCTAAAACCTCTCTACCATAGCAATATTCTCTGCTTCTTGAAAGCATACCATACACTCTTTCCACTATGCATAGCGAAGAGCACTGCAGTGCACCTAAAGCTAAAGCGTAAAGTGTGCACAGCACACCACAGATCTCACTTTGCACTACACCTAGAAATGGCTTCTCTGCATCACTGATATCTAGCACAGAAATCTGCACGACGAATAACTATGTTGTAGCTAAGCTGGTTCTGGCATATCCTGCTTCATACCACTAGTCCCTGACAACCGGTATTCTGTGCAGAGCACCTCAGTGCAGTGTGGTTTCCTTAATGGCGGTTTGTAGCAAGAAGCGATTTCAGGCTGAGGGAGGTGAAGTGCCGTCTACCCCTCTCACAGAACACTCTGCTGGGAAGTTCTGCTACTGCCAAAACACGCCTGGCATGTGCACTTTTCTTCTAAAACCTCTCTACCATAGCAATATTCTCTGCTTCTTGAAAGCATACCATACACTCTTTCCACTATGCATAGCGAAGAGCACTGCAGTGCACCTAAAGCTGTAGCGTAAAGTGTGCACAGCACACCACAGATCTCACTTTGCACTACACCTAGAAATGGCTTCTCTGCATCACTGATATCTAGCACAGAAATCTGCACGACGAATAACTATGTTGTAGCTAAGCTGGTTCTGGCATATCCTGCTTCATACCACTAGTCCCTGACAACCGGTATTCTGTGCAGAGCACCTCAGTGCAGTGTGGTTTCCTTAATGGCGGTTTGTAGCAAGAAGCGATTTCTGGCTGAGGGAGGTGAAGTGCCGTCTACCCTCTCACAGAACACTCTGCTGGGAAGTTCTGCTACTGCCAAAACACGCCTGGCATGTGCACTTTTCTTCTAAAACCTCTCTACCATAGCAATATTCTCTGCTTCTTGAAAGCATACCATACACTCTTTCCACTATGCATAGCGAAGAGCACTGCAGTGCACCTAAAGTTAAAGCGAAAGTGTGCACAGCACACCACAGATCTCACTTTGCACTACACCTAGAAATGGCTTCTCTGCATCACTGATATCTAGCACAGAAATCTGCACGACGAATAACTATGTTGTAGCTAAGCTGGTTCTGGCATATCCTGCTTCATACCACTAGTCCCTGACAACCGGTATTCTGTGCAGAGCACCTCAGTGCAGTGTGGTTTCCTTAATGGCGGTTTGTAGCAAGAAGCGATTTCTGGCTGAGGGAGGTGAAGTGCCGTCTCACCCCTCTCACAGAACACTCTGCTGGGAAGTTCTGCTACTGCCAAAACACGCCTGGCATGTGCACTTTTCTTCTAAAACCTCTCTACCATAGCAATATTCTCTGCTTCTTGAAAGCATACCATACACTCTTTCCACTATGCATAGCGAAGAGCACTGCAGTGCACCTAAAGCTAAAGCGAAAGTGTGCACAGCACACCACAGATCTCACTTTGCACTACACCTAGAAATGGCTTCTCTGCATCACTGATATCTAGCACAGAAATCTGCACGACGAATAACTATGTTGTAGCTAAGCTGGTTCTGGCATATCCTGCTTCATACCACTAGTCCCTGACAACCGGTATTCTGTGCAGAGCACCTCAGTGCAGTGTGGTTTTCCTTAATGGCGGTTTGTAGCAAGAAGCGATTTCAGGCTGAGGGAGGTGAAGTGCCGTCTACCCCTCTCACAGAACACTCTGCTGGGAAGTTCTGCTACTGCCAAAACACGCCTGGCATGTGCACTTTTCTTCTAAAACCTCTCTACCATAGCAATATTCTCTGCTTCTTGAAAGCATACCATACACTCTTTCCACTATGCATAGCGAAGAGCACTGCAGTGCACCTAAAGCTAGAGCTAAAGTGTGCACAGCACACCACAGATCTCACTTTTGCACTACACCTAGAAATGGCTTCTCTGCATCACTGATATTCAGCACAGAAATCTGCACGACGAATAACTATGTTGTAGCTAAGCTGGTTCTGGCATATCCTGCTTCATACCACTAGTCCCTGACAACCGGTATTCTGTGCAGAGCACCTCAGTGCAGTGTGGTTTCCTTAATGGCGGTTTGTAGCAAGAAGCGATTTCAGGCTGAGGGAGGTGAAGTGCCGTCTACCCCTCTCACAGAACACTCTGCTGGGGAAGTTCTGCTACTGCCAAAACACGCCTGGTATGTGCACTTTTCTTCTAAAACCTCTCTACCATAGCAATATTCTCTGCTTCTTGAAAGCATACCATACACTCTTTCCACTATGCATAGCGAAGAGCACTGCAGTGCACCTAAAGCTGAAGCGAAAGTGTGCACAGCACACCACAGATCTCACTTTGCACTACACCTAGAAATGGCTTCTCTGCATCACTGATATCTAGCACAGAAATCTGCACGACGAATAACTATGTTGTAGCTAAGCTGGTTCTGGCATATCCTGCTTCATACCACTAGTCCCTGACAACCGGTATTCTGTGCAGAGCACCTCAGTGCAGTGTGGTTTTCCTTAATGGCGGTTTGTAGCAAGAAGCGATTTCAGGCTGAGGGAGGTGAAGTGCCGTCTACCCCTCTCACAGAACACTCTGCTGGGAAGTTCTGCTACTGCCAAACACGCCTGGCATGTGCACTTTTCTTCTAAAACCTCTCTACCATAGCAATATTCTCTGCTTCTTGAAAGCATACCATACACTCTTTCCACTATGCATAGCGAAGAGCACTGCAGTGCACCTAAAGCTAAGCGAAAGTGTGCACAGCACACCACAGATCTCACTTTGCACTACACCTAGAAATGGCTTCTCTGCATCACTGATATCTAGCACAGAAATCTGCACGACGAATAACTATGTTGTAGCTAAGCTGGTTCTGGCATATCCTGCTTCATACCACTAGTCCCTGACAACCGGTATTCTGTGCAGAGCACCTCAGTGCAGTGTGGTTTTCCTTAATGGCGGTTTGTAGCAAGAAGCGATTTCAGGCTGAGGGAGGTGAAGTGCCGTCTACCCCTCTCACAGAACACTCTGCTGGGAAGTTCTGCTACTGCCAAAACACGCCTGGCATGTGCACTTTTCTTCTAAAACCTCTCTACCATAGCAATATTCTCTGCTTCTTGAAAGCATACCATACACTCTTTCCACTATGCATAGCGAAGAGCACTGCAGTGCACCTAAAGCTAAAGCGAAAGTGTGCACAGCACACCACAGATCTCACTTTGCACTACACCTAGAAATGGCTTCTCTGCATCACTGATATCTAGCACAGAAATCTGCACGACGAATAACTATGTTGTAGCTAAGCTGGTTCTGGCATATCCTGCTTCATACCACTAGTCCCTGACAACCGGTATTCTGTGCAGAGCACCTCAGTGCAGTGTGGTTTCCTTAATGGCGGTTTGTAGCAAGAAGCGATTTCAGGCTGAGGGAGGTGAAGTGCCGTCTACCCCTCTCACAGAACACTCTGCTGGGAAGTTCTGCTACTGCCAAAACACGCCTGGCATGTGCACTTTTCTTCTAAAACCTCTCTACCATAGCAATATTCTCTGCTTCTTGAAAGCATACCATACACTCTTTCCACTATGCATAGCGAAGAGCACTGCAGTGCACCTAAAGCTAAAGCGAAAGTGTGCACAGCACACCACAGATCTCACTTTGCACTACACCTAGAAATGGCTTCTCTGCATCACTGATATCTAGCACAGAAATCTGCACGACGAATAACTATGTTGTAGCTAAGCTGGTTCTGGCATATCCTGCTTCATACCACTAGTCCCTGACAACCGGTATTCTGTGCAGAGCACCTCAGTGCAGTGTGGTTTCCTTAATGGCGGTTTGTAGCAAGAAGCGATTTCAGGCTGAGGGAGGTGAAGTGCCGTCTACCCCTCTCACAGAACACTCTGCTGGGAAGTTCTGCTACTGCCAAAACACGCCTGGCATGTGCACTTTTCTTCTAAAACCTCTCTACCATAGCAATATTCTCTGCTTCTTGAAAGCATACCATACACTCTTTCCACTATGCATAGCGAAGAGCACTGCAGTGCACCTAAAGCTGAAGCGAAAGTGTGCACAGCACACCACAGATCTCACTTTGCACTACACCTAGAAATGGCTTCTCTGCATCACTGATATCTAGCACAGAAATCTGCACGACGAATAACTATGTTGTAGCTAAGCTGGTTCTGGCATATCCTGCTTCATACCACTAGTCCCTGACAACCGGTATTCTGTGCAGAGCACCTCAGTGCAGTGTGGTTTCCTTAATGGCGGTTTGTAGCAAGAAGCGATTTCAGGCTGAGGGAGGTGAAGTGCCGTCTACCCCTCTCACAGAACACTCTGCTGGGAAGTTCTGCTACTGCCAAAACACGCCTGGCATGTGCACTTTTCTTCTAAAACCTCTCTACCATAGCAATATTCTCTGCTTCTTGAAAGCATACCATACACTCTTTCCACTATGCATAGCGAAGAGCACTGCAGTGCACCTAAAGCTAAAGCGAAAGTGTGCACAGCACACCACAGATCTCACTTTGCACTACACCTAGAAATGGCTTCTCTGCATCACTGATATCTAGCACAGAAATCTGCACGACGAATAACTATGTTGTAGCTAAGCTGGTTCTGGCATATCCTGCTTCATACCACTAGTCCCTGACAACCGGTATTCTGTGCAGAGCACCTCAGTGCAGTGTGGTTTCCTTAATGGCGGTTTGTAGCAAGAAGCGATTTCAGGCTGAGGGAGGTGAAGTGCCGTCTACCCCTCTCACAGAACACTCTGCTGGGAAGTTCTGCTACTGCCAAAACACGCCTGGCATGTGCACTTTTCTTCTAAAACCTCTCTACCATAGCAATATTCTCTGCTTCTTGAAAGCATACCATACACTCTTTCCACTATGCATAGCGAAGAGCACTGCAGTGCACCTAAAGCTAAAGCGAAAGTGTGCACAGCACACCACAGATCTCACTTTGCACTACACCTAGAAATGGCTTCTCTGCATCACTGATATCTAGCACAGAAATCTGCACGACGAATAACTATGTTGTAGCTAAGCTGGTTCTGGCATATCCTGCTTCATACCACTAGTCCCTGACAACCGGTATTCTGTGCAGAGCACCTCAGTGCAGTGTGGTTTCCTTAATGGCGGTTTGTAGCAAGAAGCGATTTCAGGCTGAGGGAGGTGAAGTGCCGTCTACCCCTCTCACAGAACACTCTGCTGGGAAGTTCTGCTACTGCCAAAACACGCCTGGCATGTGCACTTTTCTTCTAAAACCTCTCTACCATAGCAATATTCTCTGCTTCTTGAAAGCATACCATACACTCTTTCCACTATGCATAGCGAAGAGCACTGCAGTGCACCTAAAGCTGAAGCGAAAGTGTGCACAGCACACCACAGATCTCACTTTGCACTACACCTAGAAATGGCTTCTCTGCATCACTGATATCTAGCACAGAAATCTGCACGACGAATAACTATGTTGTAGCTAAGCTGGTTCTGGCATATCCTGCTTCATACCACTAGTCCCTGACAACCGGTATTCTGTGCAGAGCACCTCAGTGCAGTGTGGTTTCCTTAATGGCGGTTTGTAGCAAGAAGCGATTTCAGGCTGAGGGAGGTGAAGTGCCGTCTACCCCTCTCACAGAACACTCTGCTGGGAAGTTCTGCTACTGCCAAACACGCCTGGCATGTGCACTTTTCTTCTAAAACCTCTCTACCATAGCAATATTCTCTGCTTCTTGAAAGCATACCATACACTCTTTCCACTATGCATAGCGAAGAGCACTGCAGTGCACCTAAAGCTAAAGCTGAAAGTGTGCACAGCACACCACAGATCTCACTTTGCACTACACCTAGAAATGGCTTCTCTGCATCACTGATATCTAGCACAGAAATCTGCACGACGAATAACTATGTTGTAGCTAAGCTGGTTCTGGCATATCCTGCTTCATACCACTAGTCCCTGACAACCGGTGTTCTGTGCAGAGCACCTCAGTGCAGTGTGGTTTCCTTAATGGCGGTTTGTAGCAAGAAGCGATTTCAGGCTGAGGGAGGTGAAGTGCCGTCTACCCCTCTCACAGAACACTCTGCTGGGAAGTTCTGCTACTGCCAAAACACGCCTGGCATGTGCACTTTTCTTCTAAAACCTCTCTACCATAGCAATATTCTCTGCTTCTTGAAAGCATACCATACACTCTTTCCACTATGCATAGCGAAGAGCACTGCAGTGCACCTAAAGCTAAGCGAAAGTGTGCACAGCACACCACAGATCTCACTTTGCACTACACCTAGAAATGGCTTCTCTGCATCACTGATATCTAGCACAGAAATCTGCACGACGAATAACTATGTTGTAGCTAAGCTGGTTCTGGCATATCCTGCTTCATACCACTAGTCCCTGACAACCGGTGTTCTGTGCAGAGCACCTCAGTGCAGTGTGGTTTCCTTAATGGCGGTTTGTAGCAAGAAGCGATTTCAGGCTGAGGGAGGTGAAGTGCCGTCTACCCCTCTCACAGAACACTCTGCTGGGAAGTTCTGCTACTGCCAAAACACGCCTGGCATGTGCACTTTTCTTCTAAAACCTCTCTACCATAGCAATATTCTCTGCTTCTTGAAAGCATACCATACACTCTTTCCACTATGCATAGCGAAGAGCACTGCAGTGCACCTAAAGCTAAGCGAAAGTGTGCACAGCACACCACAGATCTCACTTTGCACTACACCTAGAAATGGCTTCTCTGCATCACTGATATCTAGCACAGAAATCTGCACGACGAATAACTATGTTGTAGCTAAGCTGGTTCTGGCATATCCTGCTTCATACCACTAGTCCCTGACAACCGGTGTTCTGTGCAGAGCACCTCAGTGCAGTGTGGTTTCCTTAATGGCGGTTTGTAGCAAGAAGCGATTTCAGGCTGAGGGAGGTGAAGTGCCGTCTACCCCTCTCACAGAACACTCTGCTGGGAAGTTCTGCTACTGCCAAAACACGCCTGGCATGTGCACTTTTCTTCTAAAACCTCTCTACCATAGCAATATTCTCTGCTTCTTGAAAGCATACCATACACTCTTTCCACTATGCATAGCGAAGAGCACTGCAGTGCACCTAAAGTTAAAGCTAAAGTGTGCACAGCACACCACAGATCTCACTTTGCACTACACCTAGAAATGGCTTCTCTGCATCACTGATATCTAGCACAGAAATCTGCACGACGAATAACTATGTTGTAGCTAAGCTGGTTCTGGCATATCCTGCTTCATACCACTAGTCCCTGACAACCGGTATTCTGTGCAGAGCACCTCAGTGCAGTGTGGTTTCCTTAATGGCGGTTTGTAGCAAGAAGCGATTTCAGGCTGAGGGAGGTGAAGTGCCGTCTACCCCTCTCACAGAACACTCTGCTGGGAAGTTCTGCTACTGCCAAAACACGCCTGGCATGTGCACTTTTCTTCTAAAACCTCTCTACCATAGCAATATTCTCTGCTTCTTGAAAGCATACCATACACTCTTTCCACTATGCATAGCGAAGAGCACTGCAGTGCACCTAAAGCTAAAGCGAAAGTGTGCACAGCACACCACAGATCTCACTTTGCACTACACCTAGAAATGGCTTCTCTGCATCACTGATATCTAGCACAGAAATCTGCACGACGAATAACTATGTTGTAGCTAAGCTGGTTCTGGCATATCCTGCTTCATACCACTAGTCCCTGACAACCGGTGTTCTGTGCAGAGCACCTCAGTGCAGTGTGGTTTCCTTAATGGCGGTTTGTAGCAAGAAGCGATTTCAGGCTGAGGGAGGTGAAGTGCCGTCTCACCCCTCTCACAGAACACTCTGCTGGGAAGTTCTGCTACTGCCAAAACACGCCTGGCATGTGCACTTTTCTTCTAAAACCTCTCTACCATAGCAATATTCTCTGCTTCTTGAAAGCATACCATACACTCTTTCCACTATGCATAGCGAAGAGCACTGCAGTGCACCTAAAGCTAATGCGAAAGTGTGCACAGCACACCACAGATCTCACTTTGCACTACACCTAGAAATGGCTTCTCTGCATCACTGATATCTAGCACAGAAATCTGCACGACGAATAACTATGTTGTAGCTAAGCTGGTTCTGGCATATCCTGCTTCATACCACTAGTCCCTGACAACCGGTGTTCTGTGCAGAGCACCTCAGTGCAGTGTGGTTTCCTTAATGGCGGTTTGTAGCAAGAAGCGATTTCAGGCTGAGGGAGGTGAAGTGCCGTCTACCCCTCTCACAGAACACTCTGCTGGGAAGTTCTGCTACTGCCAAAACACGCCTGGCATGTGCACTTTTCTTCTAAAACCTCTCTACCATAGCAATATTCTCTGCTTCTTGAAAGCATACCATACACTCTTTCCACTATGCATAGCGAAGAGCACTGCAGTGCACCTAAAGCTGAAGCGAAAGTGTGCACAGCACACCACAGATCTCACTTTGCACTACACCTAGAAATGGCTTCTCTGCATCACTGATATCTAGCACAGAAATCTGCACGACGAATAACTATGTTGTAGCTTAAGCTGGTTCTGGCATATCCTGCTTCATACCACTAGTCCCTGACAACCGGTATTCTGTGCAGAGCACCTCAGTGCAGTGTGGTTTCCTTAATGGCGGTTTGTAGCAAGAAGCGATTTCAGGCTGAGGGAGGTGAAGTGCCGTCTACCCCTCTCACAGAACACTCTGCTGGGAAGTTCTGCTACTGCCAAAACACGCCTGGCATGTGCACTTTTCTTCTAAAACCTCTCTACCATAGCAATATTCTCTGCTTCTTGAAAGCATACCATACACTCTTTCCACTATGCATAGCGAAGAGCACTGCAGTGCACCTAAAGCTAAGCGAAAGTGTGCACAGCACACCACAGATCTCACTTTGCACTACACCTAGAAATGGCTTCTCTGCATCACTGATATCTAGCACAGAAATCTGCACGACGAATAACTATGTTGTAGCTAAGCTGGTTCTGGCATATCCTGCTTCATACCACTAGTCCCTGACAACCGGTATTCTGTGCAGAGCACCTCAGTGCAGTGTGGTTTCCTTAATGGCGGTTTGTAGCAAGAAGCGATTTCAGGCTGAGGGAGGTGAAGTGCCGTCTACCCCTCTCACAGAACACTCTGCTGGGAAGTTCTGCTACTGCCAAAACACGCCTGGCATGTGCACTTTTCTTCTAAAACCTCTCTACCATAGCAATATTCTCTGCTTCTTGAAAGCATACCATACACTCTTTCCACTATGCATAGCGAAGAGCACTGCAGTGCACCTAAAGCTGAAGCGAAAGTGTGCACAGCACACCACAGATCTCACTTTGCACTACACCTAGAAATGGCTTCTCTGCATCACTGATATCTAGCACAGAAATCTGCACGACGAATAACTATGTTGTAGCTAAGCTGGTTCTGGCATATCCTGCTTCATACCACTAGTCCCTGACAACCGGTATTCTGTGCAGAGCACCTCAGTGCAGTGTGGTTTCCTTAATGGCGGTTTGTAGCAAGAAGCGATTTCAGGCTGAGGGAGGTGAAGTGCCGTCTACCCCTCTCACAGAACACTCTGCTGGGAAGTTCTGCTACTGCCAAAACACGCCTGGCATGTGCACTTTTCTTCTAAAACCTCTCTACCATAGCAATATTCTCTGCTTCTTGAAAGCATACCATACACTCTTTCCACTATGCATAGCGAAGAGCACTGCAGTGCACCTAAAGTTAAAGCGAAAGTGTGCACAGCACACCACAGATCTCACTTTGCACTACACCTAGAAATGGCTTCTCTGCATCACTGATATCTAGCACAGAAATCTGCACGACGAATAACTATGTTGTAGCTAAGCTGGTTCTGGCATATCCTGCTTCATACCACTAGTCCCTGACAACCGGTATTCTGTGCAGAGCACCTCAGTGCAGTGTGGTTTCCTTAATGGCGGTTTGTAGCAAGAAGCGATTTCAGGCTGAGGGAGGTGAAGTGCCGTCTACCCCTCTCACAGAACACTCTGCTGGGAAGTTCTGCTACTGCCAAAACACGCCTGGCATGTGCACTTTTCTTCTAAAACCTCTCTACCATAGCAATATTCTCTGCTTCTTGAAAGCATACCATACACTCTTTCCACTATGCATAGCGAAGAGCACTGCAGTGCACCTAAAGCTGATGCGAAAGTGTGCACAGCACACCACAGATCTCACTTTGCACTACACCTAGAAATGGCTTCTCTGCATCACTGATATCTAGCACAGAAATCTGCACGACGAATAACTATGTTGTAGCTAAGCTGGTTCTGGCATATCCTGCTTCATACCACTAGTCCCTGACAACCGGTATTCTGTGCAGAGCACCTCAGTGCAGTGTGGTTTCCTTAATGGCGGTTTGTAGCAAGAAGCGATTTCAGGCTGAGGGAGGTGAAGTGCCGTCTACCCCTCTCACAGAACACTCTGCTGGGAAGTTCTGCTACTGCCAAAACACGCCTGGCATGTGCACTTTTCTTCTAAAACCTCTCTACCATAGCAATATTCTCTGCTTCTTGAAAGCATACCATACACTCTTTCCACTATGCATAGCGAAGAGCACTGCAGTGCACCTAAAGCTAGTGCTAAAGTGTGCACAGCACACCACAGATCTCACTTTGCACTACACCTAGAAATGGCTTCTCTGCATCACTGATATCTAGCACAGAAATCTGCACGACGAATAACTATGTTGTAGCTAAGCTGGTTCTGGCATATCCTGCTTCATACCACTAGTCCCTGACAACCGGTATTCTGTGCAGAGCACCTCAGTGCAGTGTGGTTTCCTTAATGGCGGTTTGTAGCAAGAAGCGATTTCAGGCTGAGGGAGGTGAAGTGTCGTCTACCCTCTCACAGAACACTCTGCTGGGAAGTTCTGCTACTGCCAAAACACGCCTGGCATGTGCACTTTTCTTCTAAAACCTCTCTACCATAGCAATATTCTCTGCTTCTTGAAAGCATACCATACACTCTTTCCACTATGCATAGCGAAGAGCACTGCAGTGCACCTAAAGCTAAAGCGAAAGTGTGCACAGCACACCACAGATCTCACTTTGCACTACACCTAGAAATGGCTTCTCTGCATCACTGATATCTAGCACAGAAATCTGCACGACGAATAACTATGTTGTAGCTAAGCTGGTTCTGGCATATCCTGCTTCATACCACTAGTCCCTGACAACCGGTATTCTGTGCAGAGCACCTCAGTGCAGTGTGGTTTCCTTAATGGCGGTTTGTAGCAAGAAGCGATTTCAGGCTGAGGGAGGTGAAGTGCCGTCTACCCCTCTCACAGAACACTCTGCTGGGAAGTTCTGCTACTGCCAAAACACGCCTGGCATGTGCACTTTTCTTCTAAAACCTCTCTACCATAGCAATATTCTCTGCTTCTTGAAAGCATACCATACACTCTTTCCACTATGCATAGCGAAGAGCACTGCAGTGCACCTAAAGCTAAGCGTAAAGTGTGCACAGCACACCACAGATCTCACTTTGCACTACACCTAGAAATGGCTTCTCTGCATCACTGATATCTAGCACAGAAATCTGCACGACGAATAACTATGTTGTAGCTAAGCTGGTTCTGGCATATCCTGCTTCATACCACTAGTCCCTGACAACCGGTATTCTGTGCAGAGCACCTCAGTGCAGTGTGGTTTCCTTAATGGCGGTTTGTAGCAAGAAGCGATTTCAGGCTGAGGGAGGTGAAGTGCCGTCTACCCCTCTCACAGAACACTCTGCTGGGAAGTTCTGCTACTGCCAAAACACGCCTGGCATGTGCACTTTTCTTCTAAAACCTCTCTACCATAGCAATATTCTCTGCTTCTTGAAAGCATACCATACACTCTTTCCACTATGCATAGCGAAGAGCACTGCAGTGCACCTAAAGCTAAAGCTGAAAGTGTGCACAGCACACCACAGATCTCACTTTGCACTACACCTAGAAATGGCTTCTCTGCATCACTGATATCTAGCACAGAAATCTGCACGACGAATAACTATGTTGTAGCTAAGCTGGTTCTGGCATATCCTGCTTCATACCACTAGTCCCTGACAACCGGTATTCTGTGCAGAGCACCTCAGTGCAGTGTGGTTTCCTTAATGGCGGTTTGTAGCAAGAAGCGATTTCAGGCTGAGGGAGGTGAAGTGCCGTCTACCCCTCTCACAGAACACTCTGCTGGGAAGTTCTGCTACTGCCAAAACACGCCTGGCATGTGCACTTTTCTTCTAAAACCTCTCTACCATAGCAATATTCTCTGCTTCTTGAAAGCATACCATACACTCTTTCCACTATGCATAGCGAAGAGCACTGCAGTGCACCTAAAGCTAAAGCGAAAGTGTGCACAGCACACCACAGATCTCACTTTGCACTACACCTAGAAATGGCTTCTCTGCATCACTGATATCTAGCACAGAAATCTGCACGACGAATAACTATGTTGTAGCTAAGCTGGTTCTGGCATATCCTGCTTCATACCACTAGTCCCTGACAACCGGTATTCTGTGCAGAGCACCTCAGTGCAGTGTGGTTTCCTTAATGGCGGTTTGTAGCAAGAAGCGATTTCAGGCTGAGGGAGGTGAAGTGCCGTCTACCCCTCTCACAGAACACTCTGCTGGGAAGTTCTGCTACTGCCAAAACACGCCTGGCATGTGCACTTTTCTTCTAAAACCTCTCTACCATAGCAATATTCTCTGCTTCTTGAAAGCATACCATACACTCTTTCCACTATGCATAGCGAAGAGCACTGCAGTGCACCTAAAGCTAAAGCGAAAGTGTGCACAGCACACCACAGATCTCACTTTGCACTACACCTAGAAATGGCTTCTCTGCATCACTGATATCTAGCACAGAAATCTGCACGACGAATAACTATGTTGTAGCTAAGCTGGTTCTGGCATATCCTGCTTCATACCACTAGTCCCTGACAACCGGTGTTCTGTGCAGAGCACCTCAGTGCAGTGTGGTTTCTTTAATGGCGGTTTGTAGCAAGAAGCGATTTCAGGCTGAGGGAGGTGAAGTGCCGTCTACCCCTCTCACAGAACACTCTGCTGGGAAGTTCTGCTACTGCCAAAACACGCCTGGCATGTGCACTTTTCTTCTAAAACCTCTCTACCATAGCAATATTCTCTGCTTCTTGAAAGCATACCATACACTCTTTCCACTATGCATAGCGAAGAGCACTGCAGTGCACCTAAAGCTAAAGCGAAAGTGTGCACAGCACACCACAGATCTCACTTTGCACTACACCTAGAAATGGCTTCTCTGCATCACTGATATCTAGCACAGAAATCTGCACGACGAATAACTATGTTGTAGCTAAGCTGGTTCTGGCATATCCTGCTTCATACCACTAGTCCCTGACAACCGGTATTCTGTGCAGAGCACCTCAGTGCAGTGTGGTTTCCTTAATGGCGGTTTGTAGCAAGAAGCGATTTCAGGCTGAGGGAGGTGAAGTGCCGTCTACCCCTCTCACAGAACACTCTGCTGGGAAGTTCTGCTACTGCCAAAACACGCCTGGCATGTGCACTTTTCTTCTAAAACCTCTCTACCATAGCAATATTCTCTGCTTCTTGAAAGCATACCATACACTCTTTCCACTATGCATAGCGAAGAGCACTGCAGTGCACCTAAAGCTGAAGCGAAAGTGTGCACAGCACACCACAGATCTCACTTTGCACTACACCTAGAAATGGCTTCTCTGCATCACTGATATCTAGCACAGAAATCTGCACGACGAATAACTATGTTGTAGCTAAGCTGGTTCTGGCATATCCTGCTTCATACCACTAGTCCCTGACAACCGGTATTCTGTGCAGAGCACCTCAGTGCAGTGTGGTTTCCTTAATGGCGGTTTGTAGCAAGAAGCGATTTCAGGCTGAGGGAGGTGAAGTGCCGTCTACCCCTCCTCACAGAACACTCTGCTGGGAAGTTCTGCTACTGCCAAAACACGCCTGGCATGTGCACTTTTCTTCTAAAACCTCTCTACCATAGCAATATTCTCTGCTTCTTGAAAGCATACCATACACTCTTTCCACTATGCATAGCGAAGAGCACTGCAGTGCACCTAAAGCTAAGCGAAAGTGTGCACAGCACACCACAGATCTCACTTTGCACTACACCTAGAAATGGCTTCTCTGCATCACTGATATCTAGCACAGAAATCTGCACGACGAATAACTATGTTGTAGCTAAGCTGGTTCTGGCATATCCTGCTTCATACCACTAGTCCCTGACAACCGGTATTCTGTGCAGAGCACCTCAGTGCAGTGTGGTTTCCTTAATGGCGGTTTGTAGCAAGAAGCGATTTCAGGCTGAGGGAGGTGAAGTGCCGTCTACCCCTCTCACAGAACACTCTGCTGGGAAGTTCTGCTACTGCCAAAACACGCCTGGCATGTGCACTTTTCTTCTAAAACCTCTCTACCATAGCAATATTCTCTGCTTCTTGAAAGCATACCATACACTCTTTCCACTATGCATAGCGAAGAGCACTGCAGTGCACCTAAAGCTAAGCGAAAGTGTGCACAGCACACCACAGATCTCACTTTGCACTACACCTAGAAATGGCTTCTCTGCATCACTGATATCTAGCACAGAAATCTGCACGACGAATAACTATGTTGTAGCTAAGCTGGTTCTGGCATATCCTGCTTCATACCACTAGTCCCTGACAACCGGTGTTCTGTGCAGAGCACCTCAGTGCAGTGTGGTTTCCTTAATGGCGGTTTGTAGCAAGAAGCGATTTCAGGCTGAGGGAGGTGAAGTGCCGTCTACCCCTCTCACAGAACACTCTGCTGGGAAGTTCTGCTACTGCCAAAACACGCCTGGCATGTGCACTTTTCTTCTAAAACCTCTCTACCATAGCAATATTCTCTGCTTCTTGAAAGCATACCATACACTCTTTCCACTATGCATAGCGAAGAGCACTGCAGTGCACCTAAAGTTAAGCGAAAGTGTGCACAGCACACCACAGATCTCACTTTGCACTACACCTAGAAATGGCTTCTCTGCATCACTGATATCTAGCACAGAAATCTGCACGACGAATAACTATGTTGTAGCTAAGCTGGTTCTGGCATATCCTGCTTCATACCACTAGTCCCTGACAACCGGTATTCTGTGCAGAGCACCTCAGTGCAGTGTGGTTTCCTTAATGGCGGTTTGTAGCAAGAAGCGATTTCAGGCTGAGGGAGGTGAAGTGTCGTCTACCCCTCTCACAGAACACTCTGCTGGGAAGTTCTGCTACTGCCAAAACACGCCTGGCATGTGCACTTTTCTTCTAAAACCTCTCTACCATAGCAATATTCTCTGCTTCTTGAAAGCATACCATACACTCTTTCCACTATGCATAGCGAAGAGCACTGCAGTGCACCTAAAGCTGAAGCGAAAGTGTGCACAGCACACCACAGATCTCACTTTGCACTACACCTAGAAATGGCTTCTCTGCATCACTGATATCTAGCACAGAAATCTGCACGACGAATAACTATGTTGTAGCTAAGCTGGTTCTGGCATATCCTGCTTCATACCACTAGTCCCTGACAACCGGTATTCTGTGCAGAGCACCTCAGTGCAGTGTGGTTTCCTTAATGGCGGTTTGTAGCAAGAAGCGATTTCAGGCTGAGGGAGGTGAAGTGCCGTCTCACCCCTCTCACAGAACACTCTGCTGGGAAGTTCTGCTACTGCCAAAACACGCCTGGCATGTGCACTTTTCTTCTAAAACCTCTCTACCATAGCAATATTCTCTGCTTCTTGAAAGCATACCATACACTCTTTCCACTATGCATAGCGAAGAGCACTGCAGTGCACCTAAAGCTAAAGCGAAAGTGTGCACAGCACACCACAGATCTCACTTTGCACTACACCTAGAAATGGCTTCTCTGCATCACTGATATCTAGCACAGAAATCTGCACGACGAATAACTATGTTGTAGCTAAGCTGGTTCTGGCATATCCTGCTTCATACCACTAGTCCCTGACAACCGGTATTCTGTGCAGAGCACCTCAGTGCAGTGTGGTTTCCTTAATGGCGGTTTGTAGCAAGAAGCGATTTCTGGCTGAGGGAGGTGAAGTGCCGTCTACCCCTCTCACAGAACACTCTGCTGGGAAGTTCTGCTACTGCCAAAACACGCCTGGCATGTGCACTTTTCTTCTAAAACCTCTCTACCATAGCAATATTCTCTGCTTCTTGAAAGCATACCATACACTCTTTCCACTATGCATAGCGAAGAGCACTGCAGTGCACCTAAAGCTGAAGCTGAAAGTGTGCACAGCACACCACAGATCTCACTTTGCACTACACCTAGAAATGGCTTCTCTGCATCACTGATATCTAGCACAGAAATCTGCACGACGAATAACTATGTTGTAGCTAAGCTGGTTCTGGCATATCCTGCTTCATACCACTAGTCCCTGACAACCGGTATTCTGTGCAGAGCACCTCAGTGCAGTGTGGTTTCCTTAATGGCGGTTTGTAGCAAGAAGCGATTTCTGGCTGAGGGAGGTGAAGTGCCGTCTACCCCTCTCACAGAACACTCTGCTGGGAAGTTCTGCTACTGCCAAAACACGCCTGGCATGTGCACTTTTCTTCTAAAACCTCTCTACCATAGCAATATTCTCTGCTTCTTGAAAGCATACCATACACTCTTTCCACTATGCATAGCGAAGAGCACTGCAGTGCACCTAAAGCTAAAGCGAAAGTGTGCACAGCACACCACAGATCTCACTTTGCACTACACCTAGAAATGGCTTCTCTGCATCACTGATATCTAGCACAGAAATCTGCACGACGAATAACTATGTTGTAGCTAAGCTGGTTCTGGCATATCCTGCTTCATACCACTAGTCCCTGACAACCGGTATTCTGTGCAGAGCACCTCAGTGCAGTGTGGTTTCCTTAATGGCGGTTTGTAGCAAGAAGCGATTTCTGGCTGAGGGAGGTGAAGTGCCGTCTACCCCTCTCACAGAACACTCTGCTGGGAAGTTCTGCTACTGCCAAAACACGCCTGGCATGTGCACTTTTCTTCTAAAACCTCTCTACCATAGCAATATTCTCTGCTTCTTGAAAGCATACCATACACTCTTTCCACTATGCATAGCGAAGAGCACTGCAGTGCACCTAAAGCTAAAGCGAAAGTGTGCACAGCACACCACAGATCTCACTTTGCACTACACCTAGAAATGGCTTCTCTGCATCACTGATATCTAGCACAGAAATCTGCACGACGAATAACTATGTTGTAGCTAAGCTGGTTCTGGCATATCCTGCTTCATACCACTAGTCCCTGACAACCGGTATTCTGTGCAGAGCACCTCAGTGCAGTGTGGTTTCCTTAATGGCGGTTTGTAGCAAGAAGCGATTTCAGGCTGAGGGAGGTGAAGTGCCGTCTACCCCTCTCACAGAACACTCTGCTGGGAAGTTCTGCTACTGCCAAAACACGCCTGGCATGTGCACTTTTCTTCTAAAACCTCTCTACCATAGCAATATTCTCTGCTTCTTGAAAGCATACCATACACTCTTTCCACTATGCATAGCGAAGAGCACTGCAGTGCACCTAAAGCTAAAGCGAAAGTGTGCACAGCACACCACAGATCTCACTTTGCACTACACCTAGAAATGGCTTCTCTGCATCACTGATATCTAGCACAGAAATCTGCACGACGAATAACTATGTTGTAGCTAAGCTGGTTCTGGCATATCCTGCTTCATACCACTAGTCCCTGACAACCGGTATTCTGTGCAGAGCACCTCAGTGCAGTGTGGTTTCCTTAATGGCGGTTTGTAGCAAGAAGCGATTTCAGGCTGAGGGAGGTGAAGTGCCGTCTACCCCTCTCACAGAACACTCTGCTGGGAAGTTCTGCTACTGCCAAAACACGCCTGGCATGTGCACTTTTCTTCTAAAACCTCTCTACCATAGCAATATTCTCTGCTTCTTGAAAGCATACCATACACTCTTTCCACTATGCATAGCGAAGAGCACTGCAGTGCACCTAAAGCTAAAGCGAAAGTGTGCACAGCACACCACAGATCTCACTTTGCACTACACCTAGAAATGGCTTCTCTGCATCACTGATATCTAGCACAGAAATCTGCACGACGAATAACTATGTTGTAGCTAAGCTGGTTCTGGCATATCCTGCTTCATACCACTAGTCCCTGACAACCGGTATTCTGTGCAGAGCACCTCAGTGCAGTGTGGTTTCCTTAATGGCGGTTTGTAGCAAGAAGCGATTTCTGGCTGAGGGAGGTGAAGTGCCGTCTACCCCTCTCACAGAACACTCTGCTGGGAAGTTCTGCTACTGCCAAAACACGCCTGGCATGTGCACTTTTCTTCTAAAACCTCTCTACCATAGCAATATTCTCTGCTTCTTGAAAGCATACCATACACTCTTTCCACTATGCATAGCGAAGAGCACTGCAGTGCACCTAAAGCTGAAGCGAAAGTGTGCACAGCACACCACAGATCTCACTTTGCACTACACCTAGAAATGGCTTCTCTGCATCACTGATATCTAGCACAGAAATCTGCACGACGAATAACTATGTTGTAGCTAAGCTGGTTCTGGCATATCCTGCTTCATACCACTAGTCCCTGACAACCGGTATTCTGTGCAGAGCACCTCAGTGCAGTGTGGTTTCCTTAATGGCGGTTTGTAGCAAGAAGCGATTTCTGGCTGAGGGAGGTGAAGTGCCGTCTACCCCTCTCACAGAACACTCTGCTGGGAAGTTCTGCTACTGCCAAAACACGCCTGGCATGTGCACTTTTCTTCTAAAACCTCTCTACCATAGCAATATTCTCTGCTTCTTGAAAGCATACCATACACTCTTTCCACTATGCATAGCGAAGAGCACTGCAGTGCACCTAAAGCTGAAGCGAAAGTGTGCACAGCACACCACAGATCTCACTTTGCACTACACCTAGAAATGGCTTCTCTGCATCACTGATATCTAGCACAGAAATCTGCACGACGAATAACTATGTTGTAGCTAAGCTGGTTCTGGCATATCCTGCTTCATACCACTAGTCCCTGACAACCGGTATTCTGTGCAGAGCACCTCAGTGCAGTGTGGTTTCCTTAATGGCGGTTTGTAGCAAGAAGCGATTTCTGGCTGAGGGAGGTGAAGTGCCGTCTACCCCTCTCACAGAACACTCTGCTGGGAAGTTCTGCTACTGCCAAAACACGCCTGGCATGTGCACTTTTCTTCTAAAACCTCTCTACCATAGCAATATTCTCTGCTTCTTGAAAGCATACCATACACTCTTTCCACTATGCATAGCGAAGAGCACTGCAGTGCACCTAAAGCTGTAGCGAAAGTGTGCACAGCACACCACAGATCTCACTTTGCACTACACCTAGAAATGGCTTCTCTGCATCACTGATATCTAGCACAGAAATCTGCACGACGAATAACTATGTTGTAGCTAAGCTGGTTCTGGCATATCCTGCTTCATACCACTAGTCCCTGACAACCGGTATTCTGTGCAGAGCACCTCAGTGCAGTGTGGTTTCCTTAATGGCGGTTTGTAGCAAGAAGCGATTTCAGGCTGAGGGAGGTGAAGTGCCGTCTACCCCTCTCACAGAACACTCTGCTGGGAAGTTCTGCTACTGCCAAAACACGCCTGGCATGTGCACTTTTCTTCTAAAACCTCTCTACCATAGCAATATTCTCTGCTTCTTGAAAGCATACCATACACTCTTTCCACTATGCATAGCGAAGAGCACTGCAGTGCACCTAAAGCTAAAGCGAAAGTGTGCACAGCACACCACAGATCTCACTTTGCACTACACCTAGAAATGGCTTCTCTGCATCACTGATATCTAGCACAGAAATCTGCACGACGAATAACTATGTTGTAGCTAAGCTGGTTCTGGCATATCCTGCTTCATACCACTAGTCCCTGACAACCGGTATTCTGTGCAGAGCACCTCAGTGCAGTGTGGTTTCCTTAATGGCGGTTTGTAGCAAGAAGCGATTTCAGGCTGAGGGAGGTGAAGTGCCGTCTCACCCCTCTCACAGAACACTCTGCTGGGAAGTTCTGCTACTGCCAAAACACGCCTGGCATGTGCACTTTTCTTCTAAAACCTCTCTACCATAGCAATATTCTCTGCTTCTTGAAAGCATACCATACACTCTTTCCACTATGCATAGCGAAGAGCACTGCAGTGCACCTAAAGCTGAAGCGAAAGTGTGCACAGCACACCACAGATCTCACTTTGCACTACACCTAGAAATGGCTTCTCTGCATCACTGATATCTAGCACAGAAATCTGCACGACGAATAACTATGTTGTAGCTAAGCTGGTTCTGGCATATCCTGCTTCATACCACTAGTCCCTGACAACCGGTGTTCTGTGCAGAGCACCTCAGTGCAGTGTGGTTTCCTTAATGGCGGTTTGTAGCAAGAAGCGATTTCAGGCTGAGGGAGGTGAAGTGCCGTCTACCCCTCTCACAGAACACTCTGCTGGGAAGTTCTGCTACTGCCAAAACACGCCTGGCATGTGCACTTTTCTTCTAAAACCTCTCTACCATAGCAATATTCTCTGCTTCTTGAAAGCATACCATACACTCTTTCCACTATGCATAGCGAAGAGCACTGCAGTGCACCTAAAGCTAAAGCGAAAGTGTGCACAGCACACCACAGATCTCACTTTGCACTACACCTAGAAATGGCTTCTCTGCATCACTGATATCTAGCACAGAAATCTGCACGACGAATAACTATGTTGTAGCTAGCTGGTTCTGGCATATCCTGCTTCATACCACTAGTCCCTGACAACCGGTGTTCTGTGCAGAGCACCTCAGTGCAGTGTGGTTTCCTTAATGGCGGTTTGTAGCAAGAAGCGATTTCAGGCTGAGGGAGGTGAAGTGCCGTCTACCCCTCTCACAGAACACTCTGCTGGGAAGTTCTGCTACTGCCAAAACACGCCTGGCATGTGCACTTTTCTTCTAAAACCTCTCTACCATAGCAATATTCTCTGCTTCTTGAAAGCATACCATACACTCTTTCCACTATGCATAGCGAAGAGCACTGCAGTGCACCTAAAGCTGAAGCGAAAGTGTGCACAGCACACCACAGATCTCACTTTGCACTACACCTAGAAATGGCTTCTCTGCATCACTGATATCTAGCACAGAAATCTGCACGACGAATAACTATGTTGTAGCTAAGCTGGTTCTGGCATATCCTGCTTCATACCACTAGTCCCTGACAACCGGTATTCTGTGCAGAGCACCTCAGTGCAGTGTGGTTTCCTTAATGGCGGTTTGTAGCAAGAAGCGATTTCAGGCTGAGGGAGGTGAAGTGCCGTCTCACCCTCTCACAGAACACTCTGCTGGGAAGTTCTGCTACTGCCAAAACACGCCTGGCATGTGCACTTTTCTTCTAAAACCTCTCTACCATAGCAATATTCTCTGCTTCTTGAAAGCATACCATACACTCTTTCCACTATGCATAGCGAAGAGCACTGCAGTGCACCTAAAGCTAAAGCGAAAGTGTGCACAGCACACCACAGATCTCACTTTGCACTACACCTAGAAATGGCTTCTCTGCATCACTGATATCTAGCACAGAAATCTGCACGACGAATAACTATGTTGTAGCTAAGCTGGTTCTGGCATATCCTGCTTCATACCACTAGTCCCTGACAACCGGTATTCTGTGCAGAGCACCTCAGTGCAGTGTGGTTTCCTTAATGGCGGTTTGTAGCAAGAAGCGATTTCAGGCTGAGGGAGGTGAAGTGCCGTCTACCCCTCTCACAGAACACTCTGCTGGGAAGTTCTGCTACTGCCAAAACACGCCTGGCATGTGCACTTTTCTTCTAAAACCTCTCTACCATAGCAATATTCTCTGCTTCTTGAAAGCATACCATACACTCTTTCCACTATGCATAGCGAAGAGCACTGCAGTGCACCTAAAGCTAAAGCGAAAGTGTGCACAGCACACCACAGATCTCACTTTGCACTACACCTAGAAATGGCTTCTCTGCATCACTGATATCTAGCACAGAAATCTGCACGACGAATAACTATGTTGTAGCTAAGCTGGTTCTGGCATATCCTGCTTCATACCACTAGTCCCTGACAACCGGTATTCTGTGCAGAGCACCTCAGTGCAGTGTGGTTTCCTTAATGGCGGTTTGTAGCAAGAAGCGATTTCTGGCTGAGGGAGGTGAAGTGCCGTCTACCCCTCTCACAGAACACTCTGCTGGGAAGTTCTGCTACTGCCAAAACACGCCTGGCATGTGCACTTTTCTTCTAAAACCTCTCTACCATAGCAATATTCTCTGCTTCTTGAAAGCATACCATACACTCTTTCCACTATGCATAGCGAAGAGCACTGCAGTGCACCTAAAGCTAAAGCGAAAGTGTGCACAGCACACCACAGATCTCACTTTGCACTACACCTAGAAATGGCTTCTCTGCATCACTGATATCTAGCACAGAAATCTGCACGACGAATAACTATGTTGTAGCTAAGCTGGTTCTGGCATATCCTGCTTCATACCACTAGTCCCTGACAACCGGTATTCTGTGCAGAGCACCTCAGTGCAGTGTGGTTTCCTTAATGGCGGTTTGTAGCAAGAAGCGATTTCTGTCTGAGGGAGGTGAAGTGCCGTCTACCCCTCTCACAGAACACTCTGCTGGGAAGTTCTGCTACTGCCAAAACACGCCTGGCATGTGCACTTTTCTTCTAAAACCTCTCTACCATAGCAATATTCTCTGCTTCTTGAAAGCATACCATACACTCTTTCCACTATGCATAGCGAAGAGCACTGCAGTGCACCTAAAGCTAAAGCGAAAGTGTGCACAGCACACCACAGATCTCACTTTGCACTACACCTAGAAATGGCTTCTCTGCATCACTGATATCTAGCACAGAAATCTGCACGACGAATAACTATGTTGTAGCTAAGCTGGTTCTGGCATATCCTGCTTCATACCACTAGTCCCTGACAACCGGTATTCTGTGCAGAGCACCTCAGTGCAGTGTGGTTTCCTTAATGGCGGTTTGTAGCAAGAAGCGATTTCTGTCTAAGGGAGGTGAAGTGCCGTCTACCCCTCTCACAGAACACTCTGCTGGGAAGTTCTGCTACTGCCAAAACACGCCTGGCATGTGCACTTTTCTTCTAAAACCTCTCTACCATAGCAATATTCTCTGCTTCTTGAAAGCATACCATACACTCTTTCCACTATGCATAGCGAAGAGCACTGCAGTGCACCTAAAGCTAAAGCGAAAGTGTGCACAGCACACCACAGATCTCACTTTGCACTACACCTAGAAATGGCTTCTCTGCATCACTGATATCTAGCACAGAAATCTGCACGACGAATAACTATGTTGTAGCTAAGCTGGTTCTGGCATATCCTGCTTCATACCACTAGTCCCTGACAACCGGTATTCTGTGCAGAGCACCTCAGTGCAGTGTGGTTTCCTTAATGGCGGTTTGTAGCAAGAAGCGATTTCTGTCTAAGGGAGGTGAAGTGCCGTCTACCCCTCTCACAGAACACTCTGCTGGGAAGTTCTGCTACTGCCAAAACACGCCTGGCATGTGCACTTTTCTTCTAAAACCTCTCTACCATAGCAATATTCTCTGCTTCTTGAAAGCATACCATACACTCTTTCCACTATGCATAGCGAAGAGCACTGCAGTGCACCTAAAGCTAAAGCGAAAGTGTGCACAGCACACCACAGATCTCACTTTGCACTACACCTAGAAATGGCTTCTCTGCATCACTGATATCTAGCACAGAAATCTGCACGACGAATAACTATGTTGTAGCTAAGCTGGTTCTGGCATATCCTGCTTCATACCACTAGTCCCTGACAACCGGTATTCTGTGCAGAGCACCTCAGTGCAGTGTGGTTTCCTTAATGGCGGTTTGTAGCAAGAAGCGATTTCTGTCTAAGGGAGGTGAAGTGCCGTCTACCCCTCTCACAGAACACTCTGCTGGGAAGTTCTGCTACTGCCAAAACACGCCTGGCATGTGCACTTTTCTTCTAAAACCTCTCTACCATAGCAATATTCTCTGCTTCTTGAAAGCATACCATACACTCTTTCCACTATGCATAGCGAAGAGCACTGCAGTGCACCTAAAGCTAAAGCGAAAGTGTGCACAGCACACCACAGATCTCACTTTGCACTACACCTAGAAATGGCTTCTCTGCATCACTGATATCTAGCACAGAAATCTGCACGACGAATAACTATGTTGTAGCTAAGCTGGTTCTGGCATATCCTGCTTCATACCACTAGTCCCTGACAACCGGTATTCTGTGCAGAGCACCTCAGTGCAGTGTGGTTTCCTTAATGGCGGTTTGTAGCAAGAAGCGATTTCTGTCTGAGGGAGGTGAAGTGCCGTCTACCCCTCTCACAGAACACTCTGCTGGGAAGTTCTGCTACTGCCAAAACACGCCTGGCATGTGCACTTTTCTTCTAAAACCTCTCTACCATAGCAATATTCTCTGCTTCTTGAAAGCATACCATACACTCTTTCCACTATGCATAGCGAAGAGCACTGCAGTGCACCTAAAGCTAAAGCGAAAGTGTGCACAGCACACCACAGATCTCACTTTGCACTACACCTAGAAATGGCTTCTCTGCATCACTGATATCTAGCACAGAAATCTGCACGACGAATAACTATGTTGTAGCTAAGCTGGTTCTGGCATATCCTGCTTCATACCACTAGTCCCTGACAACCGGTATTCTGTGCAGAGCACCTCAGTGCAGTGTGGTTTCCTTAATGGCGGTTTGTAGCAAGAAGCGATTTCTGGCTGAGGGAGGTGAAGTGCCGTCTCACCCCTCTCACAGAACACTCTGCTGGGAAGTTCTGCTACTGCCAAAACACGCCTGGCATGTGCACTTTTCTTCTAAAACCTCTCTACCATAGCAATATTCTCTGCTTCTTGAAAGCATACCATACACTCTTTCCACTATGCATAGCGAAGAGCACTGCAGTGCACCTAAAGCTAAAGCGAAAGTGTGCACAGCACACCACAGATCTCACTTTGCACTACACCTAGAAATGGCTTCTCTGCATCACTGATATCTAGCACAGAAATCTGCACGACGAATAACTATGTTGTAGCTAAGCTGGTTCTGGCATATCCTGCTTCATACCACTAGTCCCTGACAACCGGTATTCTGTGCAGAGCACCTCAGTGCAGTGTGGTTTCCTTAATGGCGGTTTGTAGCAAGAAGCGATTTCTGTCTAAGGGAGGTGAAGTGCCGTCTCACCCCTCTCACAGAACACTCTGCTGGGAAGTTCTGCTACTGCCAAAACACGCCTGGCATGTGCACTTTTCTTCTAAAACCTCTCTACCATAGCAATATTCTCTGCTTCTTGAAAGCATACCATACACTCTTTCCACTATGCATAGCGAAGAGCACTGCAGTGCACCTAAAGCTAAAGCGAAAGTGTGCACAGCACACCACAGATCTCACTTTGCACTACACCTAGAAATGGCTTCTCTGCATCACTGATATCTAGCACAGAAATCTGCACGACGAATAACTATGTTGTAGCTAATGCTGGTTCTGGCATATCCTGCTTCATACCACTAGTCCCTGACAACCGGTATTCTGTGCAGAGCACCTCAGTGCAGTGTGGTTTCCTTAATCGCGGTTTGTAGCAAGAAGCGATTTCTGTCTAAGGGAGGTGGAAGTGCCGTCTACCCCTCTCACAGAACACTCTGCTGGGAAGTTCTGCTACTGCCAAAACACGCCTGGCATGTGCACTTTTCTTCTAAAACCTCTCTACCATAGCAATATTCTCTGCTTCTTGAAAGCATACCATACACTCTTTCCACTATGCATAGCGAAGAGCACTGCAGTGCACCTAAAGCTAAAGCGAAAGTGTGCACAGCACACCACAGATCTCACTTTGCACTACACCTAGAAATGGCTTCTCTGCATCACTGATATCTAGCACAGAAATCTGCACGACGAATAACTATGTTGTAGCTAAGCTGGTTCTGGCATATCCTGCTTCATACCACTAGTCCCTGACAACCGGTATTCTGTGCAGAGCACCTCAGTGCAGTGTGGTTTCCTTAATGGCGGTTTGTAGCAAGAAGCGATTTCTGTCTAAGGGAGGTGAAGTGCCGTCTACCCCTCTCACAGAACACTCTGCTGGGAAGTTCTGCTACTGCCAAAACACGCCTGGCATGTGCACTTTTCTTCTAAAACCTCTCTACCATAGCAATATTCTCTGCTTCTTGAAAGCATACCATACACTCTTTCCACTATGCATAGCGAAGAGCACTGCAGTGCACCTAAAGCTAAAGCGAAAGTGTGCACAGCACACCACAGATCTCACTTTGCACTACACCTAGAAATGGCTTCTCTGCATCACTGATATCTAGCACAGAAATCTGCACGACGAATAACTATGTTGTAGCTAAGCTGGTTCTGGCATATCCTGCTTCATACCACTAGTCCCTGACAACCGGTATTCTGTGCAGAGCACCTCAGTGCAGTGTGGTTTCCTTAATGGCGGTTTGTAGCAAGAAGCGATTTCTGTCTAAGGGAGGTGAAGTGCCGTCTACCCCTCTCACAGAACACTCTGCTGGGAAGTTCTGCTACTGCCAAAACACGCCTGGCATGTGCACTTTTCTTCTAAAACCTCTCTACCATAGCAATATTCTCTGCTTCTTGAAAGCATACCATACACTCTTTCCACTATGCATAGCGAAGAGCACTGCAGTGCACCTAAAGCTAAAGCGAAAGTGTGCACAGCACACCACAGATCTCACTTTGCACTACACCTAGAAATGGCTTCTCTGCATCACTGATATCTACCACAGAAATCTGCACGACGAATAACTATGTTGTAGCTAAGCTGGTTCTGGCATATCCTGCTTCATACCACTAGTCCCTGACAACCGGTATTCTGTGCAGAGCACCTCAGTGCAGTGTGGTTTCCTTAATGGCGGTTTGTAGCAAGAAGCGATTTCTGTCTAAGGGAGGTGAAGTGCCGTCTACCCCTCTCACAGAACACTCTGCTGGGAAGTTCTGCTACTGCCAAAACACGCCTGGCATGTGCACTTTTCTTCTAAAACCTCTCTACCATAGCAATATTCTCTGCTTCTTGAAAGCATACCATACACTCTTTCCACTATGCATAGCGAAGAGCACTGCAGTGCACCTAAAGGTAAGCGAAAGTGTGCACAGCACACCACAGATCTCACTTTGCACTACACCTAGAAATGGCTTCTCTGCATCACTGATATCTAGCACAGAAATCTGCACGACGAATAACTATGTTGTAGCTAAGCTGGTTCTGGCATATCCTGCTTCATACCACTAGTCCCTGACAACCGGTATTCTGTGCAGAGCACCTCAGTGCAGTGTGGTTTCCTTAATGGCGGTTTGTAGCAAGAAGCGATTTCTGTCTAAGGGAGGTGAAGTGCCGTCTACCCCTCTCACAGAACACTCTGCTGGGAAGTTCTGCTACTGCCAAAACACGCCTGGCATGTGCACTTTTCTTCTAAAACCTCTCTACCATAGCAATATTCTCTGCTTCTTGAAAGCATACCATACACTCTTTCCACTATGCATAGCGAAGAGCACTGCAGTGCACCTAAAGCTAAAGCGAAAGTGTGCACAGCACACCACAGATCTCACTTTGCACTACACCTAGAAATGGCTTCTCTGCATCACTGATATCTAGCACAGAAATCTGCACGACGAATAACTATGTTGTAGCTAAGCTGGTTCTGGCATATCCTGCTTCATACCACTAGTCCCTGACAACCGGTATTCTGTGCAGAGCACCTCAGTGCAGTGTGGTTTCCTTAATGGCGGTTTGTAGCAAGAAGCGATTTCTGTCTAAGGGAGGTGAAGTGCCGTCTACCCCTCTCACAGAACACTCTGCTGGGAAGTTCTGCTACTGCCAAAACACGCCTGGCATGTGCACTTTTCTTCTAAAACCTCTCTACCATAGCAATATTCTCTGCTTCTTGAAAGCATACCATACACTCTTTCCACTATGCATAGCGAAGAGCACTGCAGTGCACCTAAAGCTAAAGCGAAAGTGTGCACAGCACACCACAGATCTCACTTTGCACTACACCTAGAAATGGCTTCTCTGCATCACTGATATCTACCACAGAAATCTGCACGACGAATAACTATGTTGTAGCTAAGCTGGTTCTGGCATATCCTGCTTCATACCACTAGTCCCTGACAACCGGTATTCTGTGCAGAGCACCTCAGTGCAGTGTGGTTTCCTTAATGGCGGTTTGTAGCAAGAAGCGATTTCTGTCTAAGGGAGGTGAAGTGCCGTCTACCCCTCTCACAGAACACTCTGCTGGGAAGTTCTGCTACTGCCAAAACACGCCTGGCATGTGCACTTTTCTTCTAAAACCTCTCTACCATAGCAATATTCTCTGCTTCTTGAAAGCATACCATACACTCTTTCCACTATGCATAGCGAAGAGCACTGCAGTGCACCTAAAGCTAAAGCGAAAGTGTGCACAGCACACCACAGATCTCACTTTGCACTACACCTAGAAATGGCTTCTCTGCATCACTGATATCTAGCACAGAAATCTGCACGACGAATAACTATGTTGTAGCTAAGCTGGTTCTGGCATATCCTGCTTCATACCACTAGTCCCTGACAACCGGTATTCTGTGCAGAGCACCTCAGTGCAGTGTGGTTTCCTTAATGGCGGTTTGTAGCAAGAAGCGATTTCTGTCTGAGGGAGGTGAAGTGCCGTCTACCCCTCTCACAGAACACTCTGCTGGGAAGTTCTGCTACTGCCAAAACACGCCTGGCATGTGCACTTTTCTTCTAAAACCTCTCTACCATAGCAATATTCTCTGCTTCTTGAAAGCATACCATACACTCTTTCCACTATGCATAGCGAAGAGCACTGCAGTGCACCTAAAGCTAAGCGAAAGTGTGCACAGCACACCACAGATCTCACTTTGCACTACACCTAGAAATGGCTTCTCTGCATCACTGATATCTAGCACAGAAATCTGCACGACGAATAACTATGTTGTAGCTAAGCTGGTTCTGGCATATCCTGCTTCATACCACTAGTCCCTGACAACCGGTATTCTGTGCAGAGCACCTCAGTGCAGTGTGGTTTCCTTAATGGCGGTTTGTAGCAAGAAGCGATTTCTGTCTGAGGGAGGTGAAGTGCCGTCTACCCCTCTCACAGAACACTCTGCTGGGAAGTTCTGCTACTGCCAAAACACGCCTGGCATGTGCACTTTTCTTCTAAAACCTCTCTACCATAGCAATATTCTCTGCTTCTTGAAAGCATACCATACACTCTTTCCACTATGCATAGCGAAGAGCACTGCAGTGCACCTAAAGCTAAAGCGAAAGTGTGCACAGCACACCACAGATCTCACTTTGCACTACACCTAGAAATGGCTTCTCTGCATCACTGATATCTAGCACAGAAATCTGCACGACGAATAACTATGTTGTAGCTAAGCTGGTTCTGGCATATCCTGCTTCATACCACTAGTCCCTGACAACCGGTATTCTGTGCAGAGCACCTCAGTGCAGTGTGGTTTCCTTAATGGCGGTTTGTAGCAAGAAGCGATTTCAGGCTGAGGAGGTGAAGTGCCGTCTACCCCTCTCACAGAACACTCTGCTGGGAAGTTCTGCTACTGCCAAAACACGCCTGGCATGTGCACTTTTCTTCTAAAACCTCTCTACCATAGCAATATTCTCTGCTTCTTGAAAGCATACCATACACTCTTTCCACTATGCATAGCGAAGAGCACTGCAGTGCACCTAAAGCTAAAGCGAAAGTGTGCACAGCACACCACAGATCTCACTTTGCACTACACCTAGAAATGGCTTCTCTGCATCACTGATATCTAGCACAGAAATCTGCACGACGAATAACTATGTTGTAGCTAAGCTGGTTCTGGCATATCCTGCTTCATACCACTAGTCCCTGACAACCGGTATTCTGTGCAGAGCACCTCAGTGCAGTGTGGTTTTCCTTAATGGCGGTTTGTAGCAAGAAGCGATTTCAGGCTGAGGGAGGTGAAGTGCCGTCTACCCCTCTCACAGAACACTCTGCTGGGAAGTTCTGCTACTGCCAAAACACGCCTGGCATGTGCACTTTTCTTCTAAAACCTCTCTACCATAGCAATATTCTCTGCTTCTTGAAAGCATACCATACACTCTTTCCACTATGCATAGCGAAGAGCACTGCAGTGCACCTAAAGCTAAAGCGAAGTGTGCACAGCACACCACAGATCTCACTTTGCACTACACCTAGAAATGGCTTCTCTGCATCACTGATATCTAGCACAGAAATCTGCACGACGAATAACTATGTTGTAGCTAAGCTGGTTCTGGCATATCCTGCTTCATACCACTAGTCCCTGACAACCGGTATTCTGTGCAGAGCACCTCAGTGCAGTGTGGTTTCCTTAATGGCGGTTTGTAGCAAGAAGCGATTTCTGTCTGAGGAGGAGAAGTGCCGTCTACCCCTCTCACAGAACACTCTGCTGGGAAGTTCTGCTACTGCCAAAACACGCCTGGCATGTGCACTTTTCTTCTAAAACCTCTCTACCATAGCAATATTCTCTGCTTCTTGAAAGCATACCATACACTCTTTCCACTATGCATAGCGAAGAGCACTGCAGTGCACCTAAAGCTAAAGCGAAAGTGTGCACAGCACACCACAGATCTCACTTTGCACTACACCTAGAAATGGCTTCTCTGCATCACTGATATCTAGCACAGAAATCTGCACGACGAATAACTATGTTGTAGCTAAGCTGGTTCTGGCATATCCTGCTTCATACCACTAGTCCCTGACAACCGGTATTCTGTGCAGAGCACCTCAGTGCAGTGTGGTTTCCTTAATGGCGGTTTGTAGCAAGAAGCGATTTCAGGCTGAGGGAGGTGAAGTGCCGTCTACCCCTCTCACAGAACACTCTGCTGGGAAGTTCTGCTACTGCCAAAACACGCCTGGCATGTGCACTTTTCTTCTAAAACCTCTCTACCATAGCAATATTCTCTGCTTCTTGAAAGCATACCATACACTCTTTCCACTATGCATAGCGAAGAGCACTGCAGTGCACCTAAAGCTAAAGCGAAAGTGTGCACAGCACACCACAGATCTCACTTTGCACTACACCTAGAAATGGCTTCTCTGCATCACTGATATCTAGCACAGAAATCTGCACGACGAATAACTATGTTGTAGCTAAGCTGGTTCTGGCATATCCTGCTTCATACCACTAGTCCCTGACAACCGGTATTCTGTGCAGAGCACCTCAGTGCAGTGTGGTTTCCTTAATGGCGGTTTGTAGCAAGAAGCGATTTCAGGCTGAGGGAGGTGAAGTGCCGTCTACCCCTCTCACAGAACACTCTGCTGGGAAGTTCTGCTACTGCCAAAACACGCCTGGCATGTGCACTTTTCTTCTAAAACCTCTCTACCATAGCAATATTCTCTGCTTCTTGAAAGCATACCATACACTCTTTCCACTATGCATAGCGAAGAGCACTGCAGTGCACCTAAAGCTAAAGCGAAAGTGTGCACAGCACACCACAGATCTCACTTTGCACTACACCTAGAAATGGCTTCTCTGCATCACTGATATCTAGCACAGAAATCTGCACGACGAATAACTATGTTGTAGCTAAGCTGGTTCTGGCATATCCTGCTTCATACCACTAGTCCCTGACAACCGGTATTCTGTGCAGAGCACCTCAGTGCAGTGTGGTTTCCTTAATGGCGGTTTGTAGCAAGAAGCGATTTCAGGCTGAGGGAGGTGAAGTGCCGTCTACCCCTCTCACAGAACACTCTGCTGGGAAGTTCTGCTACTGCCAAAACACGCCTGGCATGTGCACTTTTCTTCTAAAACCTCTCTACCATAGCAATATTCTCTGCTTCTTGAAAGCATACCATACACTCTTTCCACTATGCATAGCGAAGAGCACTGCAGTGCACCTAAAGCTAAAGCGAAAGTGTGCACAGCACACCACAGATCTCACTTTGCACTACACCTAGAAATGGCTTCTCTGCATCACTGATATCTAGCACAGAAATCTGCACGACGAATAACTATGTTGTAGCTAAGCTGGTTCTGGCATATCCTGCTTCATACCACTAGTCCCTGACAACCGGTATTCTGTGCAGAGCACCTCAGTGCAGTGTGGTTTCCTTAATGGCGGTTTTGTAGCAAGAAGCGATTTCAGGCTGAGGGAGGTGAAGTGCCGTCTACCCCTCTCACAGAACACTCTGCTGGGAAGTTCTGCTACTGCCAAAACACGCCTGGCATGTGCACTTTTCTTCTAAAACCTCTCTACCATAGCAATATTCTCTGCTTCTTGAAAGCATACCATACACTCTTTCCACTATGCATAGCGAAGAGCACTGCAGTGCACCTAAAGCTAAAGCGAAAGTGTGCACAGCACACCACAGATCTCACTTTGCACTACACCTAGAAATGGCTTCTCTGCATCACTGATATCTAGCACAGAAATCTGCACGACGAATAACTATGTTGTAGCTAAGCTGGTTCTGGCATATCCTGCTTCATACCACTAGTCCCTGACAACCGGTATTCTGTGCAGAGCACCTCAGTGCAGTGTGGTTTCCTTAATGGCGGTTTGTAGCAAGAAGCGATTTCAGGCTGAGGGAGGTGAAGTGCCGTCTACCCCTCTCACAGAACACTCTGCTGGGAAGTTCTGCTACTGCCAAAACACGCCTGGCATGTGCACTTTTCTTCTAAAACCTCTCTACCATAGCAATATTCTCTGCTTCTTGAAAGCATACCATACACTCTTTCCACTATGCATAGCGAAGAGCACTGCAGTGCACCTAAAGCTAAAGCGAAAGTGTGCACAGCACACCACAGATCTCACTTTGCACTACACCTAGAAATGGCTTCTCTGCATCACTGATATCTAGCACAGAAATCTGCACGACGAATAACTATGTTGTAGCTAAGCTGGTTCTGGCATATCCTGCTTCATACCACTAGTCCCTGACAACCGGTATTCTGTGCAGAGCACCTCAGTGCAGTGTGGTTTCCTTAATGGCGGTTTGTAGCAAGAAGCGATTTCAGGCTGAGGGAGGTGAAGTGCCGTCTACCCCTCTCACAGAACACTCTGCTGGGAAGTTCTGCTACTGCCAAAACACGCCTGGCATGTGCACTTTTCTTCTAAAACCTCTCTACCATAGCAATATTCTCTGCTTCTTGAAAGCATACCATACACTCTTTCCACTATGCATAGCGAAGAGCACTGCAGTGCACCTAAAGCTAAAGCGAAGTGTGCACAGCACACCACAGATCTCACTTTGCACTACACCTAGAAATGGCTTCTCTGCATCACTGATATCTAGCACAGAAATCTGCACGACGAATAACTATGTTGTAGCTAAGCTGGTTCTGGCATATCCTGCTTCATACCACTAGTCCCTGACAACCGGTATTCTGTGCAGAGCACCTCAGTGCAGTGTGGTTTCCTTAATGGCGGTTTGTAGCAAGAAGCGATTTCTGTCTGAGGGAGGTGAAGTGCCGTCTACCCCTCTCACAGAACACTCTGCTGGGAAGTTCTGCTACTGCCAAAACACGCCTGGCATGTGCACTTTTCTTCTAAAACCTCTCTACCATAGCAATATTCTCTGCTTCTTGAAAGCATACCATACACTCTTTCCACTATGCATAGCGAAGAGCACTGCAGTGCACCTAAAGCTAAAGCGAAAGTGTGCACAGCACACCACAGATCTCACTTTGCACTACACCTAGAAATGGCTTCTCTGCATCACTGATATCTAGCACAGAAATCTGCACGACGAATAACTATGTTGTAGCTAAGCTGGTTCTGGCATATCCTGCTTCATACCACTAGTCCCTGACAACCGGTATTCTGTGCAGAGCACCTCAGTGCAGTGTGGTTTCCTTAATGGCGGTTTGTAGCAAGAAGCGATTTCTGTCTAAGGGAGGTGAAGTGCCGTCTACCCCTCTCACAGAACACTCTGCTGGGAAGTTCTGCTACTGCCAAAACACGCCTGGCATGTGCACTTTTCTTCTAAAACCTCTCTACCATAGCAATATTCTCTGCTTCTTGAAAGCATACCATACACTCTTTCCACTATGCATAGCGAAGAGCACTGCAGTGCACCTAAAGCTAAAGCGAAAGTGTGCACAGCACACCACAGATCTCACTTTGCACTACACCTAGAAATGGCTTCTCTGCATCACTGATATCTACCACAGAAATCTGCACGACGAATAACTATGTTGTAGCTAAGCTGGTTCTGGCATATCCTGCTTCATACCACTAGTCCCTGACAACCGGTATTCTGTGCAGAGCACCTCAGTGCAGTGTGGTTTCCTTAATGGCGGTTTGTAGCAAGAAGCGATTTCTGTCTAAGGGAGGTGAAGTGCCGTCTACCCCTCTCACAGAACACTCTGCTGGGAAGTTCTGCTACTGCCAAAACACGCCTGGCATGTGCACTTTTCTTCTAAAACCTCTCTACCATAGCAATATTCTCTGCTTCTTGAAAGCATACCATACACTCTTTCCACTATGCATAGCGAAGAGCACTGCAGTGCACCTAAAGCTAAAGCGAAAGTGTGCACAGCACACCACAGATCTCACTTTGCACTACACCTAGAAATGGCTTCTCTGCATCACTGATATCTACCACAGAAATCTGCACGACGAATAACTATGTCGTACAGATGCTGGTTCTGGCATATCCTGCTTCATACCACTAGTCCCTGACAACCGGTATTCTGTGCAGAGCACCTCAGTGCAGTGTGGTTTCCTTAATCGCGGTTTGTAGCAAGAAGCGATTTCTGTCTAAGGGAGGTGAAGTGCCGTCTACCCCTCTCACAGAACACTCTGCTGGGAAGTTCTGCTACTGCCAAAACACGCCTGGCATGTGCACTTTTCTTCTAAAACCTCTCTACCATAGCAATATTCTCTGCTTCTTGAAAGCATACCATACACTCTTTCCACTATGCATAGCGAAGAGCACTGCAGTGCACCTAAAGCTAAAGCGAAAGTGTGCACAGCACACCACAGATCTCACTTTGCACTACACCTAGAAATGGCTTCTCTGCATCACTGATATCTAGCACAGAAATCTGCACGACGAATAACTATGTTGTAGCTAAGCTGGTTCTGGCATATCCTGCTTCATACCACTAGTCCCTGACAACCGGTATTCTGTGCAGAGCACCTCAGTGCAGTGTGGTTTCCTTAATGGCGGTTTGTAGCAAGAAGCGATTTCTGTCTAAGGGAGGTGAAGTGCCGTCTACCCCTCTCACAGAACACTCTGCTGGGATGTTCTGCTACTGCCAAAACACGCCTGGCATGTGCACTTTTCTTCTAAAACCTCTCTACCATAGCAATATTCTCTGCTTCTTGAAAGCATACCATACACTCTTTCCACTATGCATAGCGAAGAGCACTGCAGTGCACCTAAAGCTAAAGCGAAAGTGTGCACAGCACACCACAGATCTCACTTTGCACTACACCTAGAAATGGCTTCTCTGCATCACTGATATCTAGCACAGAAATCTGCACGACGAATAACTATGTTGTAGCTAAGCTGGTTCTGGCATATCCTGCTTCATACCACTAGTCCCTGACAACCGGTATTCTGTGCAGAGCACCTCAGTGCAGTGTGGTTTCCTTAATGGCGGTTTGTAGCAAGAAGCGATTTCTGTCTAAGGGAGGTGAAGTGCCGTCTACCCCTCTCACAGAACACTCTGCTGGGAAGTTCTGCTACTGCCAAAACACGCCTGGCATGTGCACTTTTCTTCTAAAACCTCTCTACCATAGCAATATTCTCTGCTTCTTGAAAGCATACCATACACTCTTTCCACTATGCATAGCGAAGAGCACTGCAGTGCACCTAAAGCTAAAGCGAAAGTGTGCACAGCACACCACAGATCTCACTTTGCACTACACCTAGAAATGGCTTCTCTGCATCACTGATATCTAGCACAGAAATCTGCACGACGAATAACTATGTTGTAGCTAATGCTGGTTCTGGCATATCCTGCTTCATACCACTAGTCCCTGACAACCGGTATTCTGTGCAGAGCACCTCAGTGCAGTGTGGTTTCCTTAATCGCGGTTTGTAGCAAGAAGCGATTTCAGTCTGAGGGAGGTGAAGTGCCGTCTACCCCTCTCACAGAACACTCTGCTGGGAAGTTCTGCTACTGCCAAAACACGCCTGGCATGTGCACTTTTCTTCTAAAACCTCTCTACCATAGCAATATTCTCTGCTTCTTGAAAGCATACCATACACTCTTTCCACTATGCATAGCGAAGAGCACTGCAGTGCACCTAAAGCTAAAGCGAAAGTGTGCACAGCACACCACAGATCTCACTTTGCACTACACCTAGAAATGGCTTCTCTGCATCACTGATATCTAGCACAGAAATCTGCACGACGAATAACTATGTTGTAGCTAAGCTGGTTCTGGCATATCCTGCTTCATACCACTAGTCCCTGACAACCGGTATTCTGTGCAGAGCACCTCAGTGCAGTGTGGTTTCCTTAATGGCGGTTTGTAGCAAGAAGCGATTTCAGGCTGAGGGAGGTGAAGTGCCGTCTACCCCTCTCACAGAACACTCTGCTGGGAAGTTCTGCTACTGCCAAAACACGCCTGGCATGTGCACTTTTCTTCTAAAACCTCTCTACCATAGCAATATTCTCTGCTTCTTGAAAGCATACCATACACTCTTTCCACTATGCATAGCGAAGAGCACTGCAGTGCACCTAAAGCTAAAGCGAAAGTGTGCACAGCACACCACAGATCTCACTTTTGCACTACACCTAGAAATGGCTTCTCTGCATCACTGATATCTAGCACAGAAATCTGCACGACGAATAACTATGTTGTAGCTAAGCTGGTTCTGGCATATCCTGCTTCATACCACTAGTCCCTGACAACCGGTGTTCTGTGCAGAGCACCTCAGTGCAGTGTGGTTTCCTTAATGGCGGTTTGTAGCAAGAAGCGATTTCAGGCTGAGGGAGGTGAAGTGCCGTCTACCCCTCTCACAGAACACTCTGCTGGGAAGTTCTGCTACTGCCAAAACACGCCTGGCATGTGCACTTTTCTTCTAAAACCTCTCTACCATAGCAATATTCTCTGCTTCTTGAAAGCATACCATACACTCTTTCCACTATGCATAGCGAAGAGCACTGCAGTGCACCTAAAGTTAAAGCGAAAGTGTGCACAGCACACCACAGATCTCACTTTGCACTACACCTAGAAATGGCTTCTCTGCATCACTGATATCTAGCACAGAAATCTGCACGACGAATAACTATGTTGTAGCTAAGCTGGTTCTGGCATATCCTGCTTCATACCACTAGTCCCTGACAACCGGTATTCTGTGCAGAGCACCTCAGTGCAGTGTGGTTTCCTTAATGGCGGTTTGTAGCAAGAAGCGATTTCTGTCTAAGGGAGGTGAAGTGCCGTCTACCCCTCTCACAGAACACTCTGCTGGGAAGTTCTGCTACTGCCAAAACACGCCTGGCATGTGCACTTTTCTTCTAAAACCTCTCTACCATAGCAATATTCTCTGCTTCTTGAAAGCATACCATACACTCTTTCCACTATGCATAGCGAAGAGCACTGCAGTGC
>JAKWBO010000469.1:0-43833 GCA_034336685.1 Luscinia luscinia
GTGGTGAACTCTGTGAACTGCAGCCTGTCCCACACCCCAAATCCCAAATCCCCCATCCCAAATCCCAATCCTATTTCCCTGTGTTCAGGTAGTGAACTCTGTGAACTGCAGCCTGTCCCACACCCCAAATCCCCAATCCCCAATTCCAAATCCCAATCCTATTTCCCTGTCCCAGGTGGTGAACTCTGTGAACTGCAGCCTGTCCCACATCCCAAATCCCAAATCCCAAATCCCAATCCCATTTCCCTGTCCCAGGTGGTGAACTCTGTGAACTGCAGCCTGTCCCACACCCCAAATCCCAAATCCCCAATCCCAAATCCCAAATCCCAATCCCATTTTTTCCCCTGTATCCCAGGTGGTGAACTCTGTGAACTGCAGCCTGTCCCACACCCCAAATCCCAATTTCCCAATCCCAATCCCATTTTCCCTGCTCCAGGTGGTGAACTCTGTGAACTGCAGCCTGTCCCACACCCCAAATCCCAAATCCCAAATCCCAATCCCATATTTCCCCCTGTATCCCAGGTGGTGAACTCTGTGAACTGCAGCCTGTCCCACACCCCAAATCCCAAATCCCAAATCCCAAATCCCAATTTTCCCAATCCCAATCCCATTTTTTCCCCCCTGTATCCCAGGTGGTGAACTCTGTGAACTGCAGCCTGTCCCACACCCCAAATCCCAAATCCCCAATCCCAAATCCCATTTCCCAAATCCCAATCCTATTTCCCCTGTCCCAGGTGGTGAACTCTGTGAACTGCAGCCTGTCCCACACCCCAAATCCCAAATCCCAAATCCCAATCCCATTTTTCCCCCCCCGCTCCAGGTGGTGAACTCTGTGAACTGCAGCCTGTCCCAAATCCCAAATCCCCAATCCCAAATCCCAAATCCCAATCCCATTTCCCCTGTCCCAGGTGGTGAACTCTGTGAACTGCAGCCTGTCCCACACCCCAAATCCCAAATCCCAAATCCCAATTTTCCCAATCCCAATCCCATTTTTCCCCCTGTTCCAGGTGGTGAACTCTGTGAACTGCAGCCTGTCCCACACCCCAAATCCCAAATCCCATTTCCCAAATCCCAATCCCATTTCCCCCTGTATCCCAGGTGGTGAACTCTGTGAACTGCAGCCTGTCCCACACCCCAAATCCCAATTTTCCCAATCCCAAATCCCATTTTTCCCCTGTTCCAGGTGGTGAACTCTGTGAACTGCAGCCTGTCCCACACCCCAAATCCCAAATCCCCCATCCCAAATCCCAATTTTCCCAATCCCAATCCCATTTTTTCCCCCTGTGTCCCAGGTGGTGAACTCTGTGAACTGCAGCCTGTCCCACACCCCAAATCCCAATTTTCCCAATCCCAATCCCATTTCCCCTGTCCCAGGTGGTGAACTCTGTGAACTGCAGCCTGTCCCACACTCCAAATCCCAAATCCCCATCCCAAATCCCAATTTCCAATCCCAATCCCAATCCCATTTTTTCCCCTGTATCCCAGGTGGTGAACTCTGTGAACTGCAGCCTGTCCCACACCCCAAATCCCCCATCCCAAATCCCAATTTTCCCAATCCCATTTTTCCCCTGTCCCAGGTGGTGAACTCTGTGAACTGCAGCCTGTCCCACACCCCAAATCCCATTTCCCAATCCCAAATCCCAATTTTCCCAATCCCAATCCCATTTTTCCCCTGTGTCCCAGGTGGTGAACTCTGTGAACTGCAGCCTGTCCCACACCCCACACCCAAATCCCAAATCCCCATCCCAAATCCCAATTTTCCCAATCCCAATCCCATTTCCCCGCTCCAGGTGGTGAACTCTGTGAACTGCAGCCTGTCCCACACCCCAAATCCCAAATCCCAATCCCATATTTCCCCTGTTCCAGGTGGTGAACTCTGTGAACTGCAGCCTGTCCCACACCTCAAATCCCAATTTCCCAAATCCCAAATCCCAATCCCAAATCCCAATCCCATTTTCCCCCTGTATCCCAGGTGGTGAACTCTGTGAACTGCAGCCTGTCCCACACCCCAAATCCCAATTTTCCCAATCCCAATCCCATTCCCCCCGCTCCAGGTGGTGAACTCTGTGAACTGCAGCCTGTCCCACACCCCAAATCCCCCATCCCAAATCCCAATCCCATTTCCCTGTCCCAGGTGGTGAACTCTGTGAACTGCAGCCTGTCCCACACCCCAAATCCCAAATCCCCATCCCAAATCCCAGTTTTCCCAAATCCCAATCCCATTTTTTTCCCCCTGTCCCAGGTGGTGAACTCTGTGAACTGCAGCCTGTCCCACACCCCAAATCCCAAATCCCAAATCCCAATCCCATTTTCCCCTGTCCCAGGTGGTGAACGCTGTGAACTGCAGCCTGTCCCACACCCCAAATCCCAAATCCCAAATCCCCATCCCATTTTCCCCCGCTCCAGGTGGTGAACTCTGTGAACTGCAGCCTGTCCCACACCAATCCCAAATCCCAAATCCCAATCCCATTTCCCCTGTCCCAGGTGGTGAACTCTGTGAACTGCAGCCTGTCCCACACCCCAAATCCCAATTTTCCCAATCCCAATCCCATTTTTTCCCCCTGTCCCAGGTGGTGAACTCTGTGAACTGCAGCCTGTCCCACACCCTAAATCCCATTTCCCACACCCCAAATCCCAATTTTCCTAATCCCAATCCCATTTTCCCCATTCCAGGTGGTGAACTCTGTGAACTGCAGCCTGTCCCACACCCCAAATCCCAAATCCCCAATCCCAAATCCCAATCCCATTTTCCCCTGTGTCCCAGGTGGTGAACTCTGTGAACTGCAGCCTGTCCCACACCCCAAATCCCCAATCCCAAATCCCAATTTTCCCAATCCCAATCCCATATTTCCCCTGTGTCCCAGGTGGTGAACTCTGTGAACTGCAGCCTGTCCCACACCTCTAAATCCCAATCCCAAATCCCAATCCCATTTCCCCTGTCCCAGGTGGTGAACTCTGTGAACTGCAGCCTGTCCCACACCCCAAATCCCATTTCCCACACCCCAAATCCCATTTCCCAATCCCAATCCCATTTCCCCTGTCCCAGGTGCTGAACTCTGTGAACTGCAGCCTGTCCCACACCCCAAATCCCAAATCTCTTCACCCCAAATCCTAATTTTTCCCAATCCCAATCCCATTTCCCCTGTGTCCCAGGTGGTGAACTCTGTGAACTGCAGCCTGTTCTCGGCCGTGCGCGAGGATTTCAAGGCGCTGAAGCCGCTGCTGTGGGACGCGGTGGACGAGGAGATCTGCCTGGCCGAGTGTGACATCTACAGGTGCTGGGATCCTGGGAGTGCCTGGGAAATCGGGATTTCCTGGGAATTTGGGATTTCATGGGAATTCTGGGAGTGCCTGGGAATTCGGGATTTTCCTGGGAACTCCGGGATTTCCTGGGAATTCGGGATTTCCTGGGAACTCTGGGATTTCCTGGGAATTTGGGATTTCTGGGAATTCGGGATTTCCTGGGAATTCTGGGATTTCCTGGGAATTCAGGATTTCCTGGGAATTCGGATTTCTGGGAATTCTGGGATTTCATGGGAATTTGGGATTTCCTGGGAATTCTGGGATTTCCTGGGGATTCTGGGATTTCCTGGGAACTCCAGGATTTCCTGGGGCATTCCAGAATTTTCTGAGAATTCCAGGATTTCCTGGGAATTCTGGGATTTCCTGGGAATTCTGGGATTTCCTGGGAATTCGGGATTTTCCTGGGAATTCGGGATTTCATGGGAATTCTGGGATTTCCTGGGAATTCGGGATTTCCTGGGGATTCTGGGATTTCCTGGGAATTCGGGATTTCATGGGAATTCTGGGATTTCATGGGAATTTTGGGATTTTCCTGGAATTCGGGATTTCCTGGGGGATTCTGGGAGTGACTGGGAAATCGGGATTTCCTGGGAATTCTGGGATTTCCTGGGAATTCTGGGATTTCCTGGGGATTCGGGATTTTCCTGGGAATTCTGGGATTTCCTGGGATTTCGGGATTTCCTGGGAACTCTGGGATTTCCTGGGAATTTGGGATTTCCTGGGAATTCGGGATTTCCTGGGAATTCTGGGATTTCCTGGGAATTCAGGATTTCCTGGGAATTCGGGATTTCCTGGGAATTCTGGGATTTCATGGGAATTTGGGATTTCCTGGAATTCTGGGATTTCCTGGGGATTCTGGGATTTCCTGGGAACTCCAGGATTTCCTGGGGCATTCCAGAATTTTTCTGAGAATTCCAGGATTTCCTGGGAATTCTGGGATTTCCTGGGAATTCTGGGATTTCCTGGGAATTCGGGATTTTCCTGGGAATTCGGGATTTCCTGGGAATTCGGGATTTCCTGGGGATTCTGGGATTTCCTGGGAATTCGGGATTTCATGGGAATTCTGGGATTTCATGGGAATTTCGGGATTTCCTGGGAATTCGGGATTTCCTGGGGATTCTGGGATTTCCTGGGAATTCGGGATTTCATGGGAATTCTGGGATTTCGTGGAATTTTGGGATTTTCCTGGGAATTTGGGATTTCCTGGGAGATTCTGGGATTTCCTGGGAATTTGGGATTTCCTGGGAATTCGGGATTTCTGGGAATTTGGGATTTCCTGGGAACTCCAGGATTTCCTAGGGATTCCACAATTTTCTGAGAATTCCAGGATTTCCTGGGAACTCTGGGATTTCCTGGGAATTCGGGATTTCCTGAGAATTTGGGATTTCATGGGGGATTCTGGGAGTGACTGGGAATTCGGGATTTCCTGGGAATTCGGGATTTCCTGGGAATTCGGGATTTCCTGGAACTCTGGGAGTGACTGGGAATTCGGGATTTCCTGGGAATTCAGGATTTCCTGGGAATTCTGGGAGTGACTGGGAATTCAGGATTTCCTGGGAATTCTGGGATTTCCTGGAATTTTGGGATTTTCCTGGGAATCTGGATTTCCTGGGGGATTCTGGGAGTGCCTGGGAATTGGGGATTTCCTGGGAATTGGGGATTTCCTGGAATTTGGGATTTCCTGAAATTCCAGGATTTCTTGGGAATTTTGGGATTTTCCTGGGAATTCGGGATTTCCTAGGGGATTCTGGGAGTGCCTGGGAATTGGGGATTTCCTGGGAATGCAGGATTTCCTGGGAATTCTAGAATTTTCTGAGAATTCCAGGATTTCCTGGGAATTTGGGATTTCCTGGGAATTCGGGATTTCCTGGGAATTCTGGATTTCCTGGGAATTCTGGGATTTTCTGGGAATTTGGGATTTCCTGGGAATTCAGGATTTCCTGGGAATTCAGGATTTCCTGGGAATTTGGGATTTCCTGAGAATTCGGATTTCATGGGAATTCTGGGATTTCCTGGGAATTCGGGATTTCCTGGGGATTCTGGGATTTCCTGGGAATTCGGGATTTCATGGGAATTCTGGGATTTCATGGGAATTTTGGGATTTTCCTGGGAATTCGGGATTTCCTGGGGGATTCTGGGAGTGACTGGGAAATCGGGATTTCCTGGGAATTCTGGGATTTCCTGGGAATTCTGGGATTTCCTGGGGATTCGGGATTTTCCTGGGAATTCTGGGATTTCCTGGGGATTCGGGATTTTCCTGGGAATTCTGGGATTTCCTGGGATTTCGGGATTTCCTGGGGGATTCTGGGATTTCCTGGGAATTCGGGATTTCCTGGGAATTTGTGATTTCATGGGAATTCTGGGATTTCATGGGAATTTTGGGATTTTCCTGGGAATTTGGGATTTCCTGGGAACTCTGGGATTTCCTGGGAATTCGGGATTTCCTGGAAACTCTGGGATTTCCTGGGAATTCCAGGATTTCATGGGAATTTTGGGATTTCCTGGGAATTCCGGGATTTCCTGGGAATTCGGGATTTCCTGGGAATTCGGGATTTCCTGGGAAATTCAGGATTTCCTGGGGGATTCTGGGAGTGCCTGGGAATTCGGGATTTCCTGGGAATTCTGGATTTCCTGGGGATTCCACAATTTTCTGAGAATTCCAGGATTTCCTGGGAACTCTGGGATTTCCTGGGAATTCGGGATTTCCTGAGAATTTGGGATTTCATGGGGATTCTGGGAGTGACTGGGAATTCGGGATTTCCTGGGAATTCGGGATTTCCTGGGATTCCACAATTTTCTGAGAATTCCAGGATTTCCTGGGAACTCTGGGATTTCCTGGGAATTCGGGATTTCCTGGGAATTTGGGATTTCCTGGGAACTCCAGGATTTCCTAGGGATTCCACAATTTTCTGAGAATTCCAGGATTTCCTGGGAACTCTGGGATTTCCTGGGAATTCGGGATTTCCTGAGAATTTGGGATTTCATGGGGGATTCTGGGAGTGACTGGGAATTCAGGATTTCCTGGGAATTCTGGGATTTCCTGGGAAATTCAGGATTTCTGGGGATTCTGGGATTTACTGGGAATTCTGGATTTCTGGGAATTCAGGATTTCCTGGGAATTTGGGATTTCCTGGGAATTCAGGATTTCCTGGGAATTCTAGAATTTTCTGAGAATTCCAGGATTTCCTGGGAATTCAGGATTTCCTGGAACTCCAGGATTTCCTAGGGGATTCCAGAATTTTCTGAGAATTCCAGGATTTCCTTGGAACTCTGGGATTTCCTGGGAATTCGGGATTTCCTGGGAATTCTGGGATTTCCTGGGAATTCCAGGATTTCCTGGGAATTTGGGATTTCCTGGGGATTTGGGATTTTCCTGGGAATTCAGGATTTCCTGGGAATTTGGGATTTCTGGAAACTCTGGGATTTCCTGGGAATTCTGGGATTTTCTGAGAATTTGGGATTTCCTGAGAATTCGGGATTTCCTGGGAATTCCAGGATTTCCTGGGAATTCGGGATTTCCTGGGAATTCTAGAATTTTCTGAGAATTCTGGGATTTCCTGGGAATTTAGGATTTCCTGGGAATTCTGGGAGTGACTGGGAATTTGGGATTTCCTGGGAATTGGGGATTTCCTGGGAATTCTGGGATTTCCTGGGAATTCGGGATTTCCTGGGAACTCTGGGAGTGACTGGGAATTCGGGATTTCCTGGGAATTCGGGATTTCCTGGGAATTCTGGGAGTGACTGGGAATTTGGGATTTCCTGGGAATTCTGGATTTCCTGGGAACTCCAGGATTTCCTAGGGGATTCCACAATTTTCTGAGAATTCCAGGATTTCCTGGGAACTCTGGGATTTCCTGGGAATTCGGGATTTCCTGAGAATTTGGGATTTCCTGGGAATTTGGGATTTCATGGGAATTCCGGGATTTCCTGGGGGATTCTGGGAGTGACTGGGAATTCGGGATTTCCTGGGAATTCGGGATTTCCTGGGAATTCTAGAATTTTCGGAGAATTCCAGGATTTTCTGGGAATTCGGGATTTCATGGGAATTCAGGATTTCCTGGGAATTCCAGGATTTCCTGGGAATTCAGGATTTCCTGGGCATTCCAGAATTTTCTGAGAATTCCAGGATTTCCTGGGAACTCTGGGATTTCCTGGGAATTTTGGGATTTCCTGGGGATTTGGGATTTCATGGGAATTCTGGGATTTCCTGGGAATTCTGGGATTTCCTGGGGGATTCTGGGATTTCCTGGGAACTCCAGGATTTCCTGGGGCATTCCAGAATTTTCTGAGAATTCCAGGATTTCCTGGGAACTCTGGGATTTCCTGGGAATTCGGGATTTCCTGGGAACACCAGGACTTCCTAGGGGATTCCAGAATTTTCTGAGAATTCCAGGATTTCCTGGGAACTCTGGGATTTCATGGGAATTCAGGATTTCCTGGGGAATTCCAGGATTTCCTAGGGGATTTCAAGATTTTCAATGGAATTCCATCTTTTCCTGTGGAATTCCAGGATTTCCTGAGGAATTCCAGGATTTCCTGGGGATTCTGGGATTTCCTGTGGGATTCCAGGATTTCATGGGCAATTCCCAGATTTCTTGTGGGATTCCAGGATTTCCTGGGAACCCCGTGATTTCTTAGGGGATTCCAAGATTTTCAATGGAATTCCATCTTTTCCTGTGGAATTCCAGGATTTCCTGGGGAATTCCAACCTCTCCTGTGGGATTCCAGCCCTTTCCCAAGGGATTCCTGCATTTCATGTGGAATTCCCACCCTTCCTGAGGAATTCCAGCTTTTCCTGTGGAATTCTGGCCTTCCTGAGGAATTCCATCATTTCCTGTGGATTTCAGCTTTTGCCATGGAATTCCTGCATTTCTTGTGGAATTCTGGCCCTTCCCAAGGGATTCCCGCCCTTCCCCTGGAATTCCCAACCCCTGGAATTCCCAGCTCCTCTGGAATTCCCAATTAATGAGAACTCCCAGCTCCTCTGGAATTCCCAGCTCCTCTGGAATTCAAATCCCCTTTGGAATTCCCAACTCTGGGAATTCCCAATCCCTCTGGAATTCCCAACCCCTGGAATTCCCAGCTCCTCTGGAATTCCCAATTAATGAGAATTCCCAACCCCTCTGGAATTCCCAGCCCCTCTGGAATTCCCAACTCTGGGAATTCCCAGCTCCTCTGGAATTCCCAATTCCTGAGAATTCCCAACTCCTCTGGAATTCCCAGCCCCTCTGGAATTCCCAACCTCTCTGGAATTCCCAACCCTGGAATTCCCAGGCCCCTGAAATTCCCAATTCCTCTCTGGAATTCCCAACCCCTCTGGAATTCCCAACTCTGGGAATTCCCAACCTTTCTGGAATTCCCAACTCCTCTTGAAATCCCAATTCCTAAGAATTCCCAGTTCCTCTGGAATTCCCAACCCTCTTGAATTCCCAACCCCCTGGAATTCCCAGCTCCTCTGGAATTCCCAACCCCCTGGAATTCCCAACCCCTCTTGAATTCCCAATTTCTGGGAATTCCCAACTTTGGGAATTCCCAACTTTGGGAATTCCCAACCCCCTGGAATTCCCAGCTCCTCTGGATTTCCCAATTAATGAGTATTCCCAACCTCTCTGGAATTCCCAACCTCTGGAATTCCCAACCCCTCTTGAACTCCCAATTTCTGAGAATTCCCATCCTCTCCGGAATTCCCAACTTTGGGAATTCCCAGCCCTCTTGAATTCCCAGCCCCTCTGGAATTCCCAGCCCTCTGGAATTCCCCAACTCTGGGAATTCCCAATTCCTGAATTCCCAGCCCTCTGGAATTCCCATCCCTCTGGAATTCCCAACTCCTGGAATTCCTAATTCCTGAATTCCCAGCCCTCTGGAATTCCCCAATTCCTGAATTCCCAGCCCTCTGGAATTCCCAACTCCTGGAATTCCCAATTCCTGAATTCCCAGCCCCTCTGGAATTCCCAACCCCTCTTGAAATCCCAATTCCTGAGAATTCCCAACCCCTCTGGAATTCCCAATTCCTGAGAATTCCCAACCCCTCTGGAATTCCCAGCGCCCCTGGAATTCCCAATTCCTGAGAATTCCCAGCCCCCCTGGAATTCCCAGCCCCCCTGGAATTCCCACTTTTCCCGTTCGTTCCCAGCTACAACCCCGACCTGGACTCCTCGGATCCTTCGGGCGCAGGACGGCAGCCTCTGGTCCTTCAATTATTTCTTCTACAACAAGAGGCTGAAGAGGATCGTGTTCTTCACCCGCCGCCTCCATCAGGTATCCGGGAATTCGGGGGGCATTCCCAAAAGGATTCCCTGGAATTCTGGGGGGGATTCCCAAAAGGATTCCCAGGAATTCGGGGGGTTTTCCTAAGGGAGTTCCCTGGGATTCTGGGAGTTATTCCCGAGGGAATTCCCTGGAATTCTGGGGTTATTCCCAAGGGGATTCCAGAGGGTTTTCCCTAGAATTCCAAGGGTATTTCTGGGGGGATTTCCTGGAATTCTGGGGGAGATTCTTTGGAATTCTGGGTGTTATTCCTGAGGGGATTCCCTGGGATTCTGGAGGTGTTTCTGTGGGGATTCTCTGGGGTTCTGGGGGTTACTCCCAAAAGGATTCCCTGGAATTCAAAGGAGATTCCTGAGGGGATTCACTGGGATTCCAGGGATATTTCTGAGGGCATTCCATGGAATTCTGAGGGGGAATTCCCTGGAATTTTGGGGGTTATTCCCGAGGAGATTGCTTGGAATTCTGAGGGTATTCTTGAGGTGATTTGGGCGGTATTCCTGAGGGAATTCTCTGGAATTCTGGGGGGTGTTTATAAGGGGATTCCCTGGAATTCTAGAGGTTATTCCTAAGAGGATTCCCTGGAATTCTAAGGAGATTCCCGAGGGCAATTCACTGGGATTCCAGGGATATTTTTGAGAGTATTCCTGAGGGCTTCCTGGAATTCTGAGGGGAGATTCCCTGGAATTCCGAGGGTATTCTTGAGATTATTTGGGTGGTATTCCCGAGGGAATTTCCATTAATTCTGGGAGGTGTTCCTTAGGGAATTCCCTGGAATTCTGGGGGATGTTCCTGAGAGGATTCCCTGGAATGCTGGGGGGGTTATTCCTGAGGGAATTCCCTGGGATTCCAGGGGTATTTCTAAGGGAATTCCCAAGAGTCCTGGGGGGGATTCCTTGAAATTCTGGGGGTTTTCCTGTGAGGGGATTCCCTGGAATTCCAGAGGTATTTCTAAGGGAATTCCCAAGAATCCTGGGGGGAAGATTCGTTGGAATTCTGGGGGTTTTCCTGAGGGGATTCCCTGGAATTCTGAGGGTTATTCCTGAGGGAGTTCTCTGGAATTCCAGGAGCTGTTCCCAAGGGGGTTCCCCAAAATTCCAGGGGAGTTTTGAGGCATTTGCCCAGAATTCCAGGGGATATTCCTGAGGGGATTCCCCAAAATTCCAGCCCCAGCACTGAGGCCATGCCCTTCCCCCTTTCCCGCAGCGGCTACACCTACACGCGGCCGGACACCGGCAACGAGCTGGACATGGACCTGGGCGACACCGACACCGACACCGGCACGGGCGGCAGCGGCGACCCCGAGGGCGGCGGCATCGAGGGGGACAGGTGGGGCTGGGTGGGGCATGGGCGGGGCTGAGGCGTGGCTGGGTGGGCACAGATGAGCATGGGCGGGGCTGGGTGTGGCAGGGTGGGGTGTGGGTGGAGCATGGGAGGGGCTGGGTGAGGCAGGATGGGGTGGGTGGGGCTGGGTGGGGCAGGGGCAGGGCTGGGTGGGGCAGGGGCAGGGTGGGGCTGGGCAGGGCATGGACAAGTCTGGGTGGGGCAGGGCAGGGCTGAGTGGATGTGGGTGGGGGCTGGCCAGGGTGGGTGTGGGTGGGGCACAGATGAGCATGGGTGGGGCATGGGCATGGCTGGGTGAGGCATGGGTAGGTGGGGGTGTGGCATGGGCGTGGCAGGTGGGCGTGGCTGGGGTGAGTCATGGCTGTGTGTGTGGGGCATGGGGCGGGGCATGGTGGGGCAGGTGGGTGTGGCTGGGTGAGGCATGGCTGAGTGTGGGTGGGGCAGGGTGAGGCGTGGCTGGGTGAGGCATGGGTGGGGCAGGTGGGCGTGGCTGGATGAGGCGTGGCTGGGTGTGGGGCGGGGGAGGTGGGGCGTGGCTGGGTATGGATGGGACAGGGTGAAGCGTGGCTGGGCTTAGGCGGGGCAGGGTGAGGCGTGGCTGGGTATGGCGGGGCATGGGCGGGGCAGGTGGGCGTGGCTGGGTGTGGGCGGGGCATGGGTGGGGCACGTGGGCGTGGCTGGGTGAGGCATGGCTGGGTGAGGCATGGCTGGGTGTGGGGCGGGGCATGGGCGTGGCTGGGTGAGGTGGCTGGGTGGGCGGGCAGGTGGGCATAGCTGGGTGAGGCGTGGCTGGGTGTGGGGCGGGGCAGGTGGGCGTGGCTGCAGCACAGCCAGGTGAGCCCTCGCTGCTCGCTTGCAGGCTGCAGGTGATGTGCACGTGAGATTCCCGCCGGGGATCCGAGACACCGGCACCGGGAACCGAACCAGCAATGGGACTGGGAACGGAACCGAACGGGAACAGAACCAGCAATGGGACTGGGAATGGACTGGGAACGGAACCAGCACCAGGAATGGGACTGGGAATGGATCCAGCACCGGAAATGGGGCTGGGAGCGGAACCAGCACCGGGACTGGTACCAGGAGAGGAACTGGGAATGGAACCAGCACAAGAACTGGAATTCTAGGCTGGAATCCTGAGTGAAATCCTGAACTAGCATCAGAATTGGGAACAGAACCAGCCCCGGGACTGGCACCAGGAAGGAATTGGGAATGGAAACAGCCCTGGGACTGGCACTGGGAATGGAACCAGCCCCAGGCCTGGCACTGGGAATGGAACCAGTCCTGGGACTGGAACCAGGAAAGGAACTGGGAATGGAACCAGCCCCAGGACTGGCACCAGGAATGGAACTGGGAATGGAACCAGCCCTGGGACTGGCACTGGGAATGGAACCAGCCCCAGGATTGGAACCAGGAAAGGAGCTGGGAATGGAACCAGCCCCAGGACTGGCACCAGGAAGGAACTGGGAATGGAACCAGGAACAGAACCGGGAAAGGACCCAGCCCTGCCCTGGTGCTGCTGGTCCTTCCTGAGCCGTGTCCCCCGGTGTCCCCCCCGGTGTCACAGTGTCCCCATGTCCCCCCCGGACACTGGAGCCCCCCAGGAAGCTCCAGGAAGCTTCGCTGCACTTTATGGCTCCTGCCCTCGGCTGCACTGATCCCCCCTGGTCCCACCTGCCCGGGCTCCTGACGGGCTCCATCCGTCTGTCCGTCCGTCCATCCCGGCACGGCCCAGGGGGAAACCCCAAAATCCCAAATCCCACCCCAAAAACTGCCCCACTTCCCTCATCCCCACCCCGAGTCCGTGTGTTTCAAGAGTTTGGCTTTGCTCTCCACTTGCTCCAGCCGTGCTTTTCCTGCTGGGGTCTCACCTGGCCAGGTGAGGGTTTGGTATCAACCAAAGGTTTAGTGTCACCAAGGGTTTGGTTTCACCAAAGGTTTGGTGTCACCGAGGGTTTGGTGTCACCCAAAAGTTTGGTGTCACTGAGGGTTTGGTGTCACTGAGGGTTTGGTGTCACCGAGGGTTTGGTGTCCCCAAAGGTTTGGTGTCACCGAAGGTTTGGTGTCCCTAAGGGTTTGGTGTCCCCAAAGGTTTGGTGTCACTGAGGGTTTGGCGTCACTGAGGGTTTGGTGTCGCTCAGGGTTTGGTGTCACCAAAGGTTTGGCGTTACTCAGGGTTTGCTGTCACCAATGGTATGGTGTCACTGAGGGTTTGGTATCACCGAGGGTTTGGTGTCACTCAGGGTATGGTGTCACTCAGGGTTTGGCGTCACCAAAGGTTTGGCGTCACTGAGGGTTTGGTGTCCCCAAGGGTTTGGTGTCACTCAGGGTTTGGTGTCACCAAGGCTTTGGTTTCACCAAAGGTTTGCTGTCACCGAGGATTTGGCGTCTCCAAAGATTTGGTGTCACTGACGGTTTTGTGTCACTGAGGGTTTTGTGTCACTGAGGGTTTGGCGTCACCAAGAGTTTGGTGTCACACACAGTTTGGTGTCACCGAGGGTTTGGTGTCACTGAGGGTATGGTGTCACTCAGGGTATGGTGTCCCCAAAGGTTTGGTGTCACTGAGGGTTTGGTGTCACACAGTGTTTGGTGTCACCAAAGGTTTGCTGTCACCGAGGGTTTGGCGTCCCCAAAGGTTTGGTGTCACTGAGGGTTTGGCGTCACCAAGAGTTTGGTGTCACACACAGTTTGGTGTCACTGAGGGTTTGGCGTCACCCAGGATTTGGTGTCACCAAAAGTTTGGTGTCCCCACCTGCACCTCCCATGGGACCAGGGTTAGGAGGATCCTTCCTTCCCCCAAAACTCCTGCAAAGCTGGAATTCCACCTCATAATTGTCCTGCCAGTAAAGCATTTCTGGGATTTGCCCCCAGTTCCTGGGGGATCCCCCTGGGATGTCACTGTTACCACGGGGGCGTCCTGGCCCAGGGTGGGGGTTGGGACCCCCTGGGTTGGTGTCCCTGGGGTGCCTCAGACACGTTTTATCCTCTACTTTATCTCTTTATTCTCTGCTTTATTCCTTTTTTCTGTATTTTCTCTCTTTATCCTCTGGTTTATTCCTTTATTCTGTATTTTATCTCTTTAATCCTTTGCTTAAATTCTTTATCCTCTGCTTTATCTCTTTATTCTCTGCTTTATCTCTTTATCCTCTGCTTTATTCCTTTATCCTTTGTTTTATCTCTTTATCCTCTGATTTATCCCTTTATGCTCTGATTTATCCCTTTATTCTCTTATTTATTTCTTTATCCTTTGCTTTTACATCAGTTTTCTCCCTTATCACTTTATTTTCCATTTCCATGGAATCCCAGGATGAGCAGGGTCAGGTGGGGGAGAATGAGAAGGAAACTCCTGAGTTTAGCTAAATCTAAAAATAATAATTACTGGTTTTTAATAATTAGGAATTGTAGAGTGCCTCCACTGGAGGTGAACACTAATTCCAGGTTTTTTCTTGCACTGCTGGAACTGGACACTGGAATTTCAGGGTTGAAAGTGACAACTGAGAGTCAGAAGATCCTGTGGATTTTGGAGGACAGCAGTGAATGCTGGGGTGGAGGAGCCAAGGGGATGTGGCTGGACCTTGTAGGGTGTCTTGCTTTGAATCACAAAATGTAGCCCCGGAAGGCGAGAACATTGCTGGGATGGAAGGAGAAGAGCTCTGAAAACTGGTTTTTCAGGGAAGAAGACAGGAAAAGAAATAACAGATCTTTGCTATAAAAATATAAAGGAACAGAGCAAACAGCAGCACAAGAGCGGGCTGTGGTGAACCCACGGCCATCAGGGAGTGCTGTGGTGGCCCCATTGAGGGGACAGAGTGCTGTGGCAATCCCCATGGCCAGTGTGACAATCCCTACATCCAGTGTGACAATCCCTGTGGCTGGTGTGACAATCCTCACATCCAGTGTGACAATCCCCACATCCAGTGTGACGATCCCCACATCCAGTGTGACAATCCCTGTGGCTGGTGTGACAATCCTCACATCCAGTGTGACAATCCCCACATCCAGTGTGATGATCCCCACATCCAGTGTGGCAATCCCCACGGCCAGTGTGACAATCCCTACATCCAGTGTGACAATCCCCATGGCCAGTGTGGCAATCCCCATGGCCAGTGTGACAATCCCCATGGCCAATGTGGCAATCCCCATGGCTGGTGTGACAATCCCTGTGGCCGGTGTGACAATCCCCACATCCAGTGTGACAATCCCCATGGCCAGTGTGACAATCCCTGTGGCTGATGTGACAATCCCCACATCCAGTGTGACAATCCCCACATCCAGTGTGACAATCCCCACGGCCAGTGTGACAATCCCTGTGGCTGATGTGACAATCCCCACATCCAGTGTGACAATCCCCACGACTAGTGTGACAATCCCTGTGGCTGGTGTGACAATCCTCACATCCAGTGTGACAATCCTCACATCCAGTGTGACAATCCCCACATCCAGTGTGACAATCCCTGTGGCTGGTGTGACAATCCCCACATCCAGTGTGACAATCCCCACATCCAGTGTGACAATCCCCACATCCAGTGTGTCAATCCCTGTGGCTGGTGTGACAATCCCCACAGCCAGTGTGACCATCCCCATGGCCGGTGTGGCAATCCCCACATCCAGTTTGCCAGTCCCCAAATCCAGTTTGCCAGTCCCCAAATCCAGTTTGCCAGTCCCCATGGCCAGTGACGTCATCCCCGTGGCCAGTGTGGTGATTTCTCCTTTTGCCAAGCTCACAGGCCGTGTTTGATCTCAGTTTAATGCCTTGGACTGACTCCCTCGACTCCCTGCTGGACCAGGTGGGTATTAATTAAAGGCCCTCTGCCCACCAAAATCCTCACAGTGGCTACACCCCAGATGGACGATGGCGATGAGTTTTTCAGACAGATGTAAGTTTTGCCTGTTTGCATATTTGGTTAATTCTCCAATTACAGCTTCAGCTGATGAAATCATATTCCCCCGGTTTGCTTCCCCCACCATAATTCACTTTTTAAAAAATATTTTTCCAAGCCTGAGGCAGAGGGTGTCCTTGGTTCTCAGGTTCCCAAAAACCCCCAGTAGGAGAGATCACGCCCCCCAAGTGAGACTCCCAAGCTCCAAAATGATTTCTTGGGAATGCCAGAGCCCTCAGCCGGGTTCCTTTGCATCTTAATCACTGTTCATCTATAAATCACCCCCACACCCCAGCATCTTTCCAACAACAACGGGAAAAAATTTACTTGAACCCGACCCCTGACAGAGAAAGTTCCTGGGGGCACTCAAGGATGACCCTTGGGGTTCTGGTACGAAAACTACAGAGGGTCTGAAAACAACTACACCCCAAGAGAAGGACATTTTGGCTGCCTATGAAGAAATCCAAGCTGCCTCAGAGGCGATTGGCACAAACACCTACTCCTCCTGGCACCCCGACTGCCAGTGCTGGGCTGGATGTTCAAAGGAAAGGTTCCCTCTACCCACCGACGCCACATGGAGCAAGTGGACTGCCCTGATCACGCAGTATTGGAAATCTCAGTCGCCTTGGGATTTTGGAATTAATTACAAAGTGGTCGGAATGTGAAAATTTTGGTGTTGCTTGTGGTGGTGCGGGCAAACCGCAGCCGTTTCAGAAGTCATTATAAATTAATTTAGCGAGCAGACAGACAGCAGGCAGGCACTCACGTTTGGGATGGAGATATTGAGGAGAAATAACGGGAGAAATAACACCAGGAGAAATAAGTGAGGGTCTTAATGGAAGGGTCCGGGGACGAAGACCCCAGACAAAGGTGGGAGTGGGTTCAAATCTGGGGTGTGAAGGGGAGGAGTCCCCCAAATATGGGACTAAGGACCGAAGGATTTGGGGGCGGTTCTAAGGCGGGGAAAGTGGAAATGACCAACAGGAGTGTAGGGGTGGAGAAACGGGAACAGGGAAGCCAATGGGAAAACAGGAAACAGGGAACGTTCTGGAATTGGGGAGGATCTAAGGCGTGACGTAACTTGGACTCATTAGTTGCTGTAAAGTTGTTTATTGTAAAAGCAAAGTTTCGGTCTCGAAAGAAAAGAGTCACAAGCGTTAAAATCCGTGCTAAAAGTTCTCAGCACAGAGTCCTAAATAGAAATAAAGTCCCAGTTAGAAGTAGAAGCTGCTCCTGTCGAGGTCCTGGGGAGCTGATGTTGCTACCACAGCTCCTGTCTTCTTCTGGGTGAGGATGATGGCGCTGAAGAGAGAAGAAAGAGAGAGCAAGAGCAAATCTCTCCCCAGTGCATAGATTCTTATACACAAATTACCCAATAAAAAACATGAAAATTGGAAAAAAACAGAAAAAAATTTTCCCAAGCTAAAAACATGAACTCCAACCATTTCTTCTTGACCTGTCAGAATTCCAGTTTCTTAGCACACCAGATTATGTGCAAACTATGCACATGGTGTATCTTATCCTGTCTGAAAAATATAACTAATAATAAATATGGCTAGTATAAATATATAAAAATATAGATATAAATATAAAATATATAAATATAAATATAGGTATAAATATAAATAATAGAAATAAATATAAAGAATTACTTATATAAATATAGCTAATAATAAAATATAACTATTCTTACCATAATATCATTATGTCTAAAACTACGTTCCTGGAACCTTCATGGTGACTTATTTTCTACACTGCTATCTAGGATTATGTTTTTCAGCCTTCACTAGTCCTTGCTGATCTCTCTCTGTTTTTTGGGAGTTTCTCTCAGAGGGAATTAGAAGCAGGTAAAAGGAGAGTGGGGACAGTTGCTGGTTCTTGCTTCTGGTTCTGTTTGTTATTAATTCCACAGTTGTTTTGTTTGCCTTGTTGTACATAGTAATAAAGAACTGTTATTCCTATCCCCGTATCTTTGCTTGAGAGCCCCTAAATTTCAAAATTATAATAATTCAGAGGGAGAGGATTTGCTTTCTCCATTTCAGCTTTCCCAAGCTGACACCTGTCTTTCACACCAAGACATCGAGGCAAAGGCCCTGTCAGCAGATGTGTCATCACAGAAAGCTGAACTGATGGCAATGATGAGAGCCCTAGACCAGAGCAAAGGAAAGAAGGTAAATATATGGACTGACTCTAAATATGCATTTAGTGTTGTCCACACCCATGGAGCCATCTGGAAGGAGAGAGGACTTCTGAACCCTCAAGGTGATCAAATCAAACTCGCTGATCAAATACTTGCCACCTTAACATTAAAAAACCCGTGGAGGGAGCTATCGTGATTGTAGAGGTCACCAAAAAGGGAAAACCACTCCAGAATTGGGAAATTGTTTTGCTGGTAAAGCAACAAGAGGAATTAGAGAAAGAAGTATTCTCACAGTAATTCCACAAAGAGGTTGATTTGTCAGGATTCACTCCAAACTATGACCAAGCAGACCACAAATTAAGTTTCTTCAGCTGGGATCACAGAAAGTGGATGAGCTGTTACACCAGCAAATCAGGTTGTAGTCCCACCCCTGATCCTCTGTGAGCTGGCTCAGAGAAGATATGAAAATACACATTTCAGGGTTGAAAATTTTATGAAAAATCTAAAAAAGGTAGTAATAGGAAAAGGAATAACTAGTATTGTACAATGAGTAGTGAGCAAATATGAAATCTGCTGTAGAAACGACCCTGATAGGAGGATAAGAGTTAGGAGTGACAAAGGCAGGGGATCTTCCTGGAGATTACTGGCAAAAAAAAAAAAAATTAGAGTTACCACACAAAGAGGGATACTGGTACATACTGGTGTTAGCTGACACCTTCAGTGGGTGGCCAGAATCTTACCCCTGTCTCACTAACACAGCCAAGGAAGGGGTGAAAGTTTTGCTCGATTATGTAATTCTGAAGTTTGAGGTTCCCTTGGGGGCGTCATCAGACAGGGAACCACACTTTGTCACAACAGCGATTAAAAAATTAGCCAGATTTTGGGAATTACATGGGATCTGCACACACCTTACAGACCCCAAAGTGAGTGGTAGAAGAGTATGAGTGGGACTCTCAAAACAGAAATGAGTAAAATTTGTCAGGAAACAGCCATGACATTGGTTCAAGCCTTGCCTAAAGCTTTACTGGGAATCCACATCCAACCGAGGCAGAGGGATAACATCAGTCCCTATGAAATATTGTATGGTGGACCGTATAAAATCCCACATGTTCCAGGTGAAATTCACATAAAAGGGAAACTTGATTTGCAGAGATATCTGATGACTTTAGGTTCCACTTGAATTACATTGTGCTACCCAGACCCATAGGACAGGACACACCTGCACATCCCTTCCAGTCTGGAAACTGGGTCTGTGTGAAGTGGGACAGTGTCATGGTTTGAAGGACAGGTGTCTGCTAAGAAAGGCACTCTCTTTGAAATGGAGAATGTAAACTGCCTCCTTCCAAATTATTATAATTTTGAAACTAAAGGGCTCTCAGGCAAAGATATGGGAATTAGGAATAACAGTTCTTTACTAGGAAAATTAAAATAGAAATGCAGTATTGCAAAGAACAATCCCAACCCTGCCAGAGTCAGAATCCAAGCTGACACCCGTCAGCCAGTCAGGGTGTTGGCAGCAGTCCCATTCAATGGTGGCTGCATCCTCCTGCAGTGACAGATGTGGTTCAGTTGGAGCAGTGCTCCTGTAGAAGGTGCAGTTTCCTCTGAAGGTCCAGGGATGATGTGGAAAGGTCTGGCATTCCTCTGGAATCCAGTGGAAAAGGCTGCTCTGGTGTTCCAAATGTCAGTTTTTATCTGGGTAGAAAAGGCTTGGCTCCTGCCCTGGCTGGAGCATCTCCCAGTGGGATGATGTAATTTTATCAGTCATGCACTGGGACTCACTGGCCATGAACAGGAGATATCTCCTGGAGGAAGATAAAGAACATTGTCCCACCTGGTTTTAACACATGGCCCATTAACAGGAGATATCTCCCACAGGGATAAGAATCATTGCCCCACCTGGTTTAACAGATGGTGATAGAATACAAACTTTTGGTCACATCCTGTATTGCAGCCCAAGACACAGATTATGGTTTAATTGAAGCAGTGCTCCTGTAGAAGGAGCAGTTTTCCTCCAGAGGTCCAGGGTTGATGTGGAATTTCCTCTGGAATCCAGTGGAAAAGGCTGCTCTGGTGTTCCAAATCTCAGTTTTTATCTGAGTAGGAAAGGCTTGGCTCCTCCCCCTGGGTGGAGCATCTCCCAGTGGGATGATGGAATTTTATCAATCATGCACTGGGACTCAATGGCCATTAACAGGAGATATCTCCTGGAGGGAAGATGGGTTGAGGAAAAGATAAAGATGATTGCCCCAGCTGGTTTAAAGATGGCCCATTAACAGGAGATATCTCCTGGAGAGAGGATAGGTTGAGGAAAAGATAAAGATGATTGCCTTTCTTGGGGTGACTTTATGGTGCCTGTATCCCCAATCGTCTGTTCTGTTGGTGTTGAATATTGAGTTCTGCAGGTTTGTGGCTGGTTCCAGGAGTGAAGGGCACAGTTTATTGTCAGAGACTGCACTTGCTGCCCCACATCCTTCACACAGACTCTTGTCTGCAGTGGACAACAGGAGAGAACTCTCCTTTGCTTTTTGGTTGTTTTCTTCTGCCTCCCTGAAACCAAGAAGTTCCCTGGACTGTTGTTTTCCCTTTTTCTTGGAATTGTTCGAACCTGCTCTGGACTGCTCTGGACAGATGAGCACTGGGAGCTCACACCTGTGGCTCACGTGGGCTGTGACATTTCCCAGTTCTGGAGGGTCTGAGAACAGCCTGAGTGAGCCAGGCTGCAACCCACGGAAGGGACTCTTCTGAATTTGTCATCTCTTCAGAGCTGCGAGAGGTTTTGCTGTTTGGTATTGTTCGATTTTGTGCTGGGAAGTGCTCTGCCTGTTAAATAAACACTTTTTTTTCCACTTCTCTCTGAGGAAATATTTTCCCCTGAACCAGTTGTTGGAATCTGCTTGAATCTTTCCCGGAGGACCCTGATTTGGAGGTTTCCTCCCAAATTTGCCTTAAACCAGGACACTGCCCCATCTATTTTTTAACAGCTGGCCCATTAGCAGGAGATATCTCCCACGGAGTTAAGGATCACTGCCCCACCTGGTTTAACAGATGGTGACAGAATACAAACTTTTGGGCACATCTTTACATTGTAACCCAAGGCAGGCAGTGATTCTCCACAGGTGGGAAGGACTATTCCACGTCCTGCTGAGCACCCTCACTGCAGTCAGAATTGGATTCACTCCAGAATTAACAAAACTTTTGTAAGTTTTAAGACACTGAACAAATTTGAAAGTTTGAACACTTTTGTAAGTTTGCAAGACACTGAACAATGTAACAACCAAGACTGGTGCAGATGATAACATATTTTAAATAGTTCCTTTTCTGTGTCCTAATTCTAATTCTAATTCTAATTCTAATTCTAATTCTAATTCTAATTCTAATTCTAATTCTTCTTTATATGATATTTGATCATGTAAGGTATTATTCTTGTTAGATGTTTATTGCTATAAGGTTTATTATTATGTATTTACTATAAGATATTTATCTAACATTAGATACTTATTATTATTATTATTATTATTAGACACTTAACTGTCATTAAATACTTGTTGTCAGTAATATTTAGAATTTAGAATTCTACCCCAACGAGGAAGAGGCCTTGTCACCTCTTGATGCCTCAAGTTTTGCTGATAGAGCAGCAAGAGGAATTGCAGAAAAATGTATTCTCACAATAATTCCACAAAAGGAGATTTGTCAGGATTCACCCCAAAATATGACCAAGCACACGACTGGAGCATACTGGGGCAGACTGGGAAGCACTGGGAGAGACTGGGAATCTCTGAGAAGCGAGTGGAGTGTGACTGGGAATAACTGGGAAGCAACTGAGAGCACTGGGAGCTGAGCCCCTCCAGACACCCCCCAGTACCCAACATTCCCAGTTGCTCCCAGTAACATCCCAGTGCCCCCCCAGTCACTACTGGTGCCCTCCCAGTACTCTCCTAGTCACTCCTAGTTGCTCCCAGTGCTCCCCCAGTCACTCCCAGTGCCCTCCCAGTGCTCCCCCAGTCACCTCCCAGCTGCTCCCATTTTGTTGTTCTGGGTCGCTGTGGTGGGGGGGCGGGGACACCCTAAAAATAACCAGGGTGGGGGAGGGGTCTGGCTGGGGGCCCGATCCTGGCTAAAAAAAAACCTGGAGAGGTCACGTGACCCTGGGAGTGGCTCCAGGACCCCATGGCCACCACGGGGGGGGAGGTAACGGGGGACACTGGGGTGGGACACAAGGAATTGGGGTCCGGGGGAGGCTGGGGGCACCAAGGGGGTACAGGGGACTGGGAGTGGGGAACATGGGATTGGGAACAAGATTTGGGGTCCTGGGAGGGCGTTGAGGGGGGACATGGGATGGTGAGGGTGGGATTGGGGTTATGGGGTGGGGCTGGGAGTGACCCCAGGGTTTGGATTGGGGTCAGGTGGTGCACCAGGGGGGACATTAGACTGTGAAGGTGGGACTGGGGTTATGGGGTGGGGCTGGGAGTGACCTCAGGATTTGGACTGGGGTTCAAGTGGGACAGTGGGGGACATGGGACCATGGGAATGTGATTGGGGTCATGGGAGTGACCTCAGGATTTGGTTTGGGGTCCTGGAGGGCAGTGGGATGACACGGGACCATGGGAATGTGATTGGGGTTATGGGGTTGACCCCAGGATTTGGATTTGGGTTCAGGTGGGACAGTGGGGGACATGGGACCATGGGAATGTGACTGGGGTCATGGGAGTGACCCCAGGATTTGGATTGGGGTCCTGGAGGGGCAGTGGGATGACACGGGACCATGGGAATGTGATTGGGGTCATGGGAGTGACCCCAGGATTTGGTTTGGGATCCTGGAGGGCAATGGGGGCGACAAGGGATTTGGGGTCAGGGGGTAACTGGGGGACACTGCAGAAAGTCAGATCCTCCCAGTGTCCCCCCAATGTCCCTTCGTGTCCCCTGTGTCCCTCAGTGTCCCCACACTGGGGACACCCCATGGCCTCCCTCTCCATGGACCCGCTGCCACTGACCCTGGCGCTGCTGGCGATCACCGTGGCCACCACGGCCACCACCGTCCCCCCTGCTGGCAGTGCCACCCCCGTGGTGGTGGCCCTGGACATGGCCCCGGACTCCTTCGATGACCAGTACCGGGGCTGCGGCCGCGCCATGACCGCGGCGCTGCCGGCCCTGAACCGCTCCGAGCTGCAGCGGGGCGGTCACTTGGCCGAGGCCTGGGCTCTGGCCGCGGCCGAGTGGCGCGTCCGGCTGTCCCCAAAGTCCCCTCCGTCCCCTCTGTCCCCGAGCCAGGCCATGGCCCTGCTGGCCTACACGGCGCCGGTGCCGTTACACCGGACGTTCAACGCGGCCGTGCGCGTGGCCGGGCGCTCCGGCCGGGAGTACCGCGACAATTTCCACTTCAAAGCGCTGCATTTCCTGCTGACCGACGCGCTGGCCACGCTGAGGGACGCGCAGGGACATCGGTGTCACCGCGTGTTCCGGGGGGTCAGCGGGGTCCGGTTCGAGGCGCGGCGCGGCCGCAGTGTCCGGTTCGGTCACTTCGCGTCGGCATCGCTGCGCAGCAGAGCTCGTGGGGCTTGGGACGGACACGGCGTTCACGGTGGCCGAGGACACTGGGGACACTGGGACTGGGGACACTGGGGACACTGGAGACACTGGGGCTGGGGACACTGGGACTGGGGACACTGAACTGGGGACACTGGGGACACTGGGACTGGAGACACTGGGACTGGGGACACTGAACTGGGAACACTGGGGACACTGGGACTGGGGACACTGGGGACACTGGGACTGGGGACACTGGGAACACTGGAGACACTGGGGCTGGGGACACTGGGGCTGGGGACGCACTGGGACTGGGGACACTGAACTGGGGACACTGGGGACACTGGGACTGGGGACACTGGGGACACTGGAGACACTGGAAACACTGGAGACACTGGAACTGGGGACACTGGGAACACTGGAGACACTGGGACTGGGGACACTGGGATTGGGGACACTGGGATTGGGGACACTGGGATTGGGGACACTGGGGACATTGGGGACATTGGGATTGGGGGGCACTGGGACTGGGGACACTGGGAACACTGGAGACACTGGGACTGGGGACACTGGGAACACTGGAGACACTGGGGACACTGGAGTCACTGGGACTGGGGACACTGGGACTGGGGACATTGGGGACATTGGGATTGGGGACACTGAACTGCGGACACTGGGACTGGGGACACTGGGACTGGGGACACTGGGATTGGGGACACTGGGATTGGGGACACTGGGGACATTAGGGGACATTGGGGACATTGGGATTGGGGACACTGAACTGGGGACACTGGGACTGGGGACACAGGGGGACACTGGGGACACCGGTGCTGGGGCCACTCTCCAGGTGCACACGTGCCAGGGCGTGTCCATCCGCGAGTTCTCCTTCTTCCCGCGCGAGGACGAGGTGCTGATCCCGCCCTTGAGACCTTCGAGGTCACCCGGTGCCACCAAGCGGCGCCCCTTGGGCGGGGCGAGCGCGGATCGAGCTGCGCTCCACCGGCGCCTCCAGCACCTACAACTGCCAGTGGCTGCGGTGAAGCGTCACGGGGGGGGCGGGGACACGGCGGGGTGATGTCATGGGGTGGGGAAGTGCAGGGTGACGTCATCGGGGGGACTGCGAGGGGTGATGTCAAGGGGCGGGGAAAGTGTGGATGGTGTCGCGGGGGGCGGGGGACACGGCGAGGTGACATCACGGGGGCAGGGACATTGGAGGGTGACGTCATGGGGTGGGGACAGCTTGGGGTGTCGTCATGCGGCGGGGACATGGTGAGGTGGTGTCACAGGGGGGCGGGGACACGACGGGGTGACGTCACCGGGGCGGGGACATGCTGGGAGTGACGTCACAAGGGACATTTCCTGGGGACATTGCAAGGTGACGTTACAGGGGGTGGAGGCGTTTCATCGGTGATGTCACAGGGGGTGGGAACACGGCCGGGTGACATCCACGGGGGGGCGGGGACATGCTGGGGTGACGTCACAAGGGACATTTCCTGGGGGCGCAGCAAGGTGATGTCACGGGGGTGGGGACAGTGCAGGGTGACGTCATGGGGGTGGGGACACGGTTGGGTGATGTCATGGGGGTGGGAAAAGTGCAGGTGACATAACGGGGCGGGGACACAGCGGGTCACGTCGCGGGGGCGGGGAGCCACAATGGGTGACGTCATGGGGTGGGGACACGGCTGGATGACGTCATGGGGGCGGGGACATTGCAGGTTGATGTTATGGGGGGGGGCGGCCCGGCATGGTGGGGTGGCGCGATCATGGGGGCGGGGAAAATGCAGATGATGTCACAGGGCGGGGGATACGGCGGGGGTGATGTCATGGGGCGGAGAAAGTGCAGGGTGACGTCATGGGGGACTGCGGGGTGATGTTATGGGTCAGGGACATTGTGGGGTGACGTCACGGGGGTGGGGACACAGCTGGGTGATGTCACAGGGGCGGGGACACTGCGAGGAGTGACATCACGGGGGCGGGGATACGGCGGGGTGACGTCATGGAGGCGGGGGACACGACGGGGTGACGTCAAGGGGGGCGGGGGCGTGCTAGGGTGACGTCACAAGGGAACATTTCCTGGAGAGCGCAGCAGGTGATGTCACAGGGGTGGGGACAGTGCAGGGTAACATCACGGGGGGGGCGGGGACATGGCGGGGTGACGTCATGGGGCGGGGAAAGTATGGAGTGATGTCACGGGGGTGGGGACATGGTGGGGTGACATCACAGGGAGAGCGTGAACACTGTGATGTGACGTCACAAGGGGTAGAGACATTGCAGGGTGACATCATGGGGGCGGGGACATGGCGGGGGTGACGTCACGGGGGGCGGGGACATGGCGGGGGTGACGTCATGGGGCGGGGACACTGCGGGGGGTGACCCAGGGAACATTTCCTGGGGGCAGTGGGAGGTGGCGTCACGGGGGTGGGGACACAGCGGGGTGACGTCACAGGGGGACATTTCCTGGGGGGACACAGGGACACCCAGTGAGGGTTGGGGACAGGGATACCCCCAGTGCTGGGGACAGAGACAGGGACAGGGACAAGGACAAGGACAGGGACAGGGGACAGGGACTGGGACAGGGACAGAGGACAGGGACAGGGACAGGGACAATGACAGGGACAGTGGCAGGGACAATGACAGGGACAGTGACAGTGACGGGGACAGGGACACGGACAGGGACAGTGACGGGGACAGTGGCGGGGACAGGGACAGGGACAGGGACAGGGGACAGGGACAGGGACGGGACAGGGACGGGGACAATGACAGGGACAGTGACGGGGACAATGACAGGGACAGGGACAGGGACTGGACAGGGAGAGGGACAGGGACAGGGGACAGGGACAGGGACAGTGACGGAGACAGGGACAGGGACAGGGACTGGACAGGGACAGGGACAGGGACAATGACAGGGACAGGGGACAGGGACAGGGACAGGGACAGGGACAGGGACAGGGACAGGGACAGGGACAGTGACGGGGACAGGGACAGAGGGACAGGGACAGAGGGGACGGGGACAGGGACAGTGACAGGGACAGGGACAATGACAGTGACAGGGACAGGGACAATGACAGGGACAGGGACAGGGACAGGGACAGGGACAGGGGGACAGGGACAGGGACAAGGCCACCCCAGTGCTGACACTGTCCCCTCCCTCGGCAGAGCAGCGCTGTGGGGACGGGCCCTGTGTGTTCGACACGGGTGAGCCGGGACCCCTGACCCCCTTTGTCACCCCTGTCACCCCCTGTCACCCCTGTCACCTCCTGTCACCCCTGACCCCCATCACCCCTCAATGTGACCCCTCTGTCACCCCTGTCACCCCTGTCACCTCCTGTCACCCCTGTCACCCCTGTCACCCCTGTCACCCCTCACTGGACCCCCTGTCACCCCTGTGACCCCTGTCAACCCTGTCACCCCTCACTGTGACCCCCTGTCACCACTGTCACCCCCTGTCACCTCCTGTCACCCCTGTCATCCCTGTTACCCCTGTCACCCTCTGTCAACCCCTGTCACCCCTGTCACCCCTGTCACCCCTCACTGGACCCCCTGTCACCCCTGACCCCCCATCACCCCTCAATGTGACCCCTCTGTCACCCCCTGTCCTCCCCTGTCCTCCCCTGTCACCCCCGTCACCCCTCACTGTCACCCCTGTCACCCCTGTCACCCCCTGTCCCCCCAGCCCCACCTGACCCCATTTCCCCCTCCCCCCAGGCAGGAGCATCCCCCCTCAGGGGTCTCCTGAGTGGTCACCGCAGCCCTGGCAGTGGCCACCGGGCTCCTCTGAGCCACCACGGCCACCGAGGCGCCACCGGTCATCGCGGGCACCGTGGTCACCAAGGCTGCTGGCACCTCCCCCGCCACGGGGCCAGCGAGAGCCACTGAGGTGTCACACGGCCTCTGTGGCCACTGTGGCTAGCAAGGTCACCGAGGTCACTGAGGTGTCACATGGCCTCTGTGGCCACTGTGACCAGCAAGGCCACCAATGTCACTGAGGTGTCACATGGCCTCTGTGGCCACTGTGACCAGCAAGGCCACGAAGGTCATTGAGGTCTCACATGGCCACTGTGGCCACTGTGACCAACAAGGCCACCAATGTCACTGAGGGATCCAAAGCCACCATGGCCACTGTGACTACTGTGACTAGCAAGGCCATAAAGGCCACTGTGGCCACTGAGGTCTCCAAAGTCATCAAGGCCACCACGGCCACTGTGACTAGCAAGGCCACCACGGTCACTGAGGTCTCCAAAGCCACCATGGCCACCATGGCCACTGTGGTAGCAAGGTCACCGAGGCCACTGAGGTGCCACCACGGCTTCTGTGGCTACTGTGATTAGCAAGGTCACCAAGGGCATTCAGGTCCCCAAAGCCACCACAGCTTGTGTGGCCAGTGTGACTAACAAGGCCACCAATGTCACTGAGGTCCCCAAAGTCACCGTGGCCACTGTGGTAGCAAGGCCACCATTGTCACTAAGGTCTCACATGGCTTCTGTGGCCACTGTGACTAGCAAGGCCACCATGGCCACTGACTTCTCCAAAGTCACCATGGCCACTGTGACCACTGTGACTACCAAAGCCACCACAGCCTCTGTGGCCACTGTGACTTGCAAGGCCACCATGGCCACTGAGGTGTCACATGGCCACTGTGGCCACTGTGATTAGCAAGGCCACCAAGGACATTCAGGTCCCCAAAGCCACCATGGCCACTCTGACCACTGAGGTCTCCAAGGCCACCAAGGCCACTGAGGTGTCACATGGCTTCTGTGGCCACTGTGACTAGCAAGGCCACCAATGTCACTGAGGATCCAAAGCCACCATGGCCACTGTGACTACTGTGACTAGCAAGGCCATAAAGGCCACTGTGGCCACTGAGTTCTCCAAAGTCATCATGGCCACCACGGCCACTGTGGTAGCAAGGTCACTGAGGCCACTGAGGTGTCACACGGCCACTGTGGCCATTGTGACTAGCAAGGCCACCAAGGACATTGAGGTCCCCAAAGCCACCACAGCTTGTGTGGCCACTGTGGCCAGCAAGGCCACCAATGTCACTGAGGGCTCCAAAGCCACCATGGCCACCATGGCCACTGTGGTAGCAAGGTCACCGAGGCCACTGAGGTGCCACACGGCTTCTGTGGCTACTGTGATTAGCAAGGTCACCAAGGGCATTCAGGTCCCCAAAGCCACCACAGCTTGTGTGGCCAGTGTGACTAGCAAGGCCACCAATGTCACTGAGGTCCCCAAAGTCACCGTGGCCACTGTGGTAGCAAGGCCACCATTGTCACTAAGGTCTCACATGGCTTCTGTGGCCACTGTGACGAGCAAGGCCACCATGGCCACTGACTTCTCCAAAGTCACCATGGCCACTGTGACCACTGTGACTACCAAAGCCACCACAGCCTCTGTGGCCACTGTGACCAGCAAGGCCACGAAGGACATTCAGGTCCCCAAAGCCACCACGACCACTGTGGCCACTGAGGTCCCCAAAGTCACCATGGCCCCTGTGGCTAGCATGGCCACTGTGGCCACTGTGACCAGCAAGGCCACCGAGGACATTCAGGTCCCCAAAGCCACCATGGCCACTGTGGCCACTGTGACTTGCAAGGCCACCAAGGCCACTGAGGGCTCCAAAGTCATCAAGGCCACCATGGCTACTGTGGCTAGCAAGGTCACTGAGGTCACTGAGGTGTCACACGGCCTCTGTGGCCACTGTGACTTGCAGGGCCACCAAGGCCGCTGAGAGCTCCAAAGCCACCATGGCCACTGTGACCAGCAAGGCCACCGAGGACATTCAGGTCCCCAAAGCCACCACGGCCACTGTGACCACTGTGACCAGCAAGGCCACCAATGTCACTGAGGCCACCAAGGTCACCATGGCCACTGTGATCACTGTGACCAGCAAGGCCACCAAGGTCACTGAGGTCTCCAAAGTCACGAAGGTCACTGAGGCCACCAAGGCCACCGTGGCCACTGTGGCCACCAAGCCAGGACGAGTTAGGGGACAACACTGGAGCCACCAGGTGCCACCAGGACATTGTGACAAGAGAGGGGACAGGGGGACTCTGAATTCGCCATTGCTTTGGTTCTTCACTTTTTGGTTTGTTTTTTCCCCTTCCTTTCCCAAAATTTTAATTTTTCTTCCCAATTATTAAACTGGATTTGCCTCAATCCGTGAGTTTTCCTCTCATTTTCCCATCCCAAATTATCCTGGAGTTCCGGGATTTCCTGCGGGCAGGAGGAAGAGCAAAAGGAGGTGGAAGAAGAGAATTCTAATAATTTACCAAAATATGAGTATTGGCCTAATGCCCAGGTGTGATGGACAAAAACTCTATAACAATTTAAAATTAGAAAGTTTATGTTTAATTAATGCATGGGGTAAGCCCTTGATAAGCACTGCAAAATCACAGGTGATAACAGAGTCTGCTAATTGGCAAAAGTAAATAAATGTTAGAAATTATTAAATTAAATATACTATTAAATATAAATTAAATATATATAAATATATATAGTATATAAATAATATAGATTAAATTTTAAATATAATATAATATAATATAATATAATATAATATAATATAATATAATATAATATAATATAATATAATATAATATAATATAATATAATACAATATAATATAATATAATATAATATAATTATATATAATACAATATAATTTATAATTATATATATTATATAATAATATATAATTAGTGTATATTATTATATAATTATTATGATTATAATTATTATATATTATTGTAAAATTATGTTATGCATATAATAAATATTAAATTAAATATATAAAATATCTATTATATGTAAATATATAATATATTATTATATATTATTAAATATAATTTCATCTATTATAATATAATTATTACAATGATTATATATTATTGTAAAATTATGTTATGTATATAATACATATTAAATTATATAAAAATATCTATTATATGTAAATATATAATATATTATTATATATTATTAAAGATAATTTCATCTATCATAATATAATTATTACAATGATTATATATTATTATATATTTATATTATGTGTACAATATATAATATGTATTAATAATATGTATATTAGATATGTATATTATATATCTTTTCATATGTAAATATATAAATATATAGAATATAGAATATAAAATATCGAATATAGAATATAGAATACAGATTATAGATTATCGATTATAGATTATAGATTATAGATTATAGATTATAGATTATAGATTATAGATTATAGATTATATAATTGTAATATATTATAATTACATAATTATAGTTACATTTCTATATATTATTAAATATTACAAATTTCGAAATGTAATATTAGAAATATTAAAAATTTAAATAGAAATTTTGGGTGAAATCCAATTTCCTCCCTTCGTGACTTCGAAAAAGTTCCTGCTTCCAATTGTTTGCGTTTCTCTGGATTTATTTACCAAATTCTTCATTTCTCATTGCAAGCAGAGCTGAGCAAACATAAAAATGTCAGGCCATTAATTATTTTAATCAAGCCTGGTTTCTTCCTACGAAATTTTAATTATTTTCAGAAAGGTTTACCAATCTGCCTGCTTTTAATTAACCCTGATAAACAACTAATTCTAAACTAGAATCCTAATTTCTCGAAGTGGGATCATGAGGATCCACAGGGATCTGTGAAGGAGGGAGGGGATTTTAAGGGTTGATTTTAATTCTCATTATCCTGCTCTGATTTTTCACGTGAAATAAATTCGTTTCATATTTCCAATTCGAGTCTCGGTGATTTTTGATCACCTCACAGGTGTTAATTCATGAACCCTTGGCTCTGTTTTCTCTCCTCTCTCCAGCTGGAAGCAGCTGAGGGGCTTCGCTGGCTCCAATAAAACAACAAAAAAGGGAATTTCACAACCATATATGAGTTGGGCAGATTAAAAAATTGAAAATTCACCATCTCGGGTTTCCTACAGGGATGTCACCTGCTTGGGGACCCCAGTTTGGCGCCTGGGGTGTGACAGCGACCCAGTGAGCAGTGGGGAGTGGGACTGGGAGCACTGGGGGATGTGGGACCGCGGGATTGGGGTGAGAAATCAGAGAGAGAAAAGAAAATTTCAGTTCCCCTGAAGGTGCTGAAAGATGAACCAGCAGGAAAATATAAAAGTTATTGAAAGTGAGGGAAAAACAGGGCAAGGGTGGCTACAGCAGGTGGAGAAATAATTTTTTGAATTCCAGTGAGGGATTTTTGGCAACTTCTGTTGCAGACAAGCTGCCCAGCCGGCCAAAAGAGAAAGGTCAAGGCAGGACAATCCAGGATTTTTGAGGATTCAGTGGAAACCACGCCCTGAAACCCCTTTTGTGGCTCCCCAGGGGAGCAAAAGTATTTCCTAAAAGAGGCGGAGCCATGCAAAGTGTTTACAGGGAGAAGCCCTGGTTTTTGTTAGCCACACACCAGATTTTAATGAATATTTATAATTAGGGTGGATAAATACTCTGTGCAAGGTTTCCCTGAGCTGCAGGAGCAGGAGAGATCTGCTGTGAGTCTGAGCTGATAAAGAATTCCAGATCTCTGGTGCCTCCAGCTGTGCCAGGGAGTTCACTCCGGCTGATTTCGGTATCAGGGGCTGGGGGACACTGGGGACACTTGGGGGACAGGGACTGTGGGATTGGGGTCTGGGGAGTCACAGGACTGGGATTGGGGTCAGGGGTGCTCCGGGGGGAAGAGTGAGGGGACTCGGGATGGTGGGAGTGGGATTGGGGTGATGGGGCTGGGACACACTGTAGGGGTAGGGGATGATCCTCGGATTTGGGTTGAGGTTCTGGGGTGACACCAAAGAAATTGAGGGACTGGGAGTGGGATTGGGGTCTGGGACAGGCTGAGGGGAACAGTGAGGGGCTCAGGGAGTGACCCCAGGATTTGGGCTGGTGTCCTGGGGGGGCTGAGGGGGATTGTAATCATGGGAGTGGGATTGGGGTCCTTGGGGGGCCATGGTGCTGTGGGATTGGGATTGGGGTCCCTGGGAGGCTGGGGGATGTTGGGGGCCAAAATTAACCCCAGGGTTTGGGATCAGGGACCCTGTACATGTGCAGGTGTCTCCCTGGCCAGGAGTTCCTCCCTTTCCCCTGGGCTGACCCCACTGCCCTCTCCAGTCCCTCACTAAGGGACCCTCCTCATGTCCCCTCGTGTCCCCTCTGTGTCCCCAGTGTCCACACTGGTCCCTGTAGCCTCTCCCCTCCATGGCCCTCCTGGCTCTCACCCTGGCTCTGCTGCCAATGACCGTGGCCACCACTGACTACGAGGTGAAGCCCCTGGACATGGCCCTGGACTCCTTCGATGACCAGTACCAGAACTGCAGCCATGCCATGGTTGAGAGCTCCCGGGCCTTGAGCCCTTGGAGCTCAGAACCGCTCTCTGCTCTCCGGGATCTGGGATCGCGCCGCGGTGATGTGGCGACTTCTGGGGTCCCATCTGTCCCCTCTGTCATACCCAGCCCAGGCCATCGCCACCATGGTCTACACCGTGGATGACGTGTCCGAGCAGTTCGACAATAATGTCAGCGTGGCCGGGCGCTCCCCCCGGGAATACCGGGACAACTTCCACTTCAAAATTCTGCATTTCGTGCTGACCGACGCCCTGGCCGCGCTGAGGGACGCTCGGAAGGAGCAGGAATGTCTTTGTGTGCTCTGGGGGGTTGACAAGTACAAGTTCGAGGCAAATGTTGGTGACGTCGTCCGGTTGGGTCGATTTGTGTCATCAAGGCTTTGCACAAATGTCATCAATGGTTTGAGGGCCACCACGGTGTTCAAGGCACGGACCTGCCACGGGGCAGATATCAGGGAATTCTCAACTCTCCCACTGTGAAGGAGGTGCTGATCCCACCCTTCGAGAAGTTCAACATCACCGAAGTCAAGGAGACAGGGACGAGTGTGGAGATCCACCCTCGACTCCATGGGGACCTACAGCAAATACAACTGCGAGTGGCTGACAGGTGGGGACAGCCACTGGGGCCATGGGGACACCCACTGGGGACATGGGGACACCCACTGGGGACATGGGGACACCCAGTGGGGCCGTGGGGACACCCACTGGGGCCATGGGGACACCCACTGGGGACATGGGGACACCCAGTGGTGATATGGGGACACCCAGTGGGGCCATGGGGACACCCACTGGAGACATGGGGACACACTGGGGCCATGGGGACACCCTGATGAGGCACAGGGGACAATGACACTCACTGGGGATGAGGGACGGGGACAGGGGAGCACCCACGGTGTGTGTGGGGACAAGGACACCCCGTGCTGGGGACACCAAGGCTGGGGAGAGGAATGGCCATGAGAGGGCACAGGGATGGGGACCCCAGCATTTGAAAGGGACAGGGACTGCCCGTTCCGACCCTGCCCATCCTCTGCACAGTCACTGCTTTGGAGACAGACCCTGAGTGCGGGATTTGGGGGGGCTGGGACCCCCCATGGCACCCCTGTCCCCTGTCACCACCTCTCTCCCTGACCCCTGTCACCTCTAAGCCCACCGTGACCTCCTCACCTCCCTGGCCCCCTGCCCCCATCATCCCTCCCGCCCTCCCTGTCACTGTCACCTCATGGCCCCCATCTGTCCTGTCACCCCAGCCCCTGTCATGGCTGTCTGTGACCCCCTCACACCCCATGGTCAACGTGACCCCTCTCTTTGTCCCCCAGGTGGGAGGCGTCCCAACAACCCCCCTGCCCACTGCCGCCTCAGAGGGCTCCTCCTGAGTCACCACAGCCCTCGCAGTGGCTGCAATCATCCTCTGGGTCACCACAGCCCTCACAATCATCCTCTGGGCCACCACAGCCCTCGCAGTGGCTGCAATCATCCTCTGAGCCACCAAGCCACCAAGGTCACCAAGATCTCTGCAGTCATTGTGGCAGCCACGATCACCAAAACCACCAGGACAGCCAGAGAAACAAGGCCACCAAGACTGCCAAGGCCACCACTGCCTCTGCGGCCATTTTGGCCGCCATGGCCTCCATGTGGTCACTGCGGCCACCGCTGGCACTGTGACCACTGCATCGTGAGGGCATGGTGCAAAAAAAAATTTATATAACACTTATATTCAAAAAATTGTATCAAATCACCTCTATTGTTTTATCAAAAGAATTCTGTTACATAATTTTATCAAATAAATTGTTTGGACACAATTCTATAAAATAATTCTCCCAAAGCAGTTCCAATAAATTATTCAATCAAAATAGATTCATAAGAAAATTTTGCTAAAGCATCAAAAAGAGATAATTCTCAAGCAGGGCTCGATGTCACTCCCCACACCCACACCCACATTCACACCTGTGGGAACGTCTCTTCCTCTAGGACTCGAGGAGGATTTTTGGGGAGCACCCCCTTCCCGAGGGAGGAACCTCACGCCCATTTCATTTCAAGCAGGAATGCAGGACAGGAATCTCTGCCTGAGAGGGGACTGGAGACGTTCCCAGGGTCAGGTGATGCTCAAGAAGGCATTGGGAGGAGTGGGGCCAGGAGGTCAAGGAGTGACCGTGTCCATCTACCCTGCCCAGCGAGACACATCGGGACTGATGTGTCCAGTTCTGCCCAGTGGAGTGTCCAGTTCTGCCCAGTGCTGTGTCCAGTTCTTGGCTGCTCTGAACCCAATCCTGTGATCAGGATGACCCAGACTAAGCTGGGAGGTTGGACCAGGTGCCCACTCTGGGTCCTCCCATCCTGACCCATTCTGGAATTTTGGGATTCTGGGAGTTGTGATTTGGGAATTGTCCACCGGAGGGCAGCAGCGAGTGCAGGAAATCAGCTGAGAAGACATGACGTTTGTCACAGCGCCCAGGTGGTTTCACCAGAGAGTTTGAACTCCCAAACTTTAGGGTAATTGGAGAAGTGGATTCCCACAAAATCTATTGCATAACCCAGACAGCCTGAACTTCTGTCAGGAGGTGTCAGGGAACTTTTGGCAAAGTCCACCTGCCAAACGCACCTCATGTGGGGAAGAAGGCTGAGGAGCATGGGGAGAGAAAGGAGGGGAAGCGGTTTTTACCTGAGGACCCAAACCCAAAGTTTTCCCCAATTTTTCAATTAACAATAACATGAAAGAGAGGAATAAATATAGCAACTGATAAGTCTCTCTCAGCCTAAACATGATACAACTTCCTCCTTACAAAGCCCCAAAAGAATGTCAAAAACCAGAATCACTTGTAGTGTTAGGAAACTATTTAAAAATTCAATGAACAAAATATTTACGATTCCCTTTAGGAAACTAAAATTCCCTCGATTCAAGGCTACCCACAACTTGGTAATAGATGCCTCTCTCAGGAGGATTAACTAAGGGCAACTAAGCTCCTCACCCATCCTGGAGCTTCAATCCTGTGCCCAGAAGTAAAAGGGAAATCGAAAGGAAAAGACCCAAATATAAAATTAAGTCATAATTATGTCAATAAAATACATGGAATCGTAGAAAGGCAAAACAGTGACAGAGTCAGAACACGACCTGAGATCCTGCTAGTTTGGGTGGTGGTCACAGTCCAAATAATGAGGTTTTGTTGAAGTAGTGATTTTGTAGAAAGGTCTGGTAGCTCTTGTCCTCTGGAATCCAGTGGAAAAAGGCTGCTCTGATGTTCAAAATCCCACTTTTTATCTAGGTAGGAAGTGTTTGGCTCCTCCTCCTGGAAGAAGCATCTCCCAATGGGATGATGTAATTTTACCAGTCATGCATGGGATTCCATGGCCATTAACAGGAGATATCTCCTGGAGGAAGATAAATAACATTGCCTCACCTGGCTTCAACAAATGGCCCATTAGCAGGAGATATCTCCCACAGGGATAAGAATCACTGCCCCGCCTGGTTTCAGCAGATGGTGATACAAGAAACTCTTTTGGGCACATCTTTACATTGTAACCTAGGACAAGGACAAAAAAACCCCAGGAGGTCAGAGGGAGCCAGGATTGTATGGGAAAGGCACGGGGCGGGGGAAAACTGAAACATTAAATCCGATATGTTCATGGACAAAGAGCCTCTAAATAATTTAAGTTAGGAAGTGGTATCTTTATTAATACAACGGAGGGCTGCTTGGGGGTAATCCCCATACAAGGATCCTTGTGTTCTATTTATTTCCCAAAATCTTACACTCCGTGCATTTGCATCACCCCAGCAGCTCCCATCCCCTCTCTGTATTAAAATGAGGCCAATAGTCCTTCACACGTGCACAGTTCTTCTCTTGAATTGGGTCGGTGGTCGCAAATTGGGTCAATGTTCTTGGAAGATGAAGTAAGGAAAGTCTTCATCAAGTCTCCGTGACCCTCTGGCAAAATTCAAGGTCCCCTGATTTGTGATGGATTTGTGCAATGTCCAAGTGTCAGCCATTGTTCTACTGGGTTCAATCTGTTCTTATATTGGTTCTCATACTCCATCTCCTTCTATAAACAAAACTGAAACAATCTTTTGGCAATCAATACCAATAATTATTAATATTAGCTCTAGCTTGTATTATTACAACTTGCACCTTGATCAATAAGAATTGCTTCTAACTCTTAGCTAAAATCTCAACTCTTTAAAATCACGATTCAGATCAGCTAGGGAATCATCTGAGGATACAGGGGTGGAGCAAGATGGGAGGGCAAATAGGATACAGAGAATCTGCATTGGTTGTCAGGTACCCTGGGGTGGTTTTTTGTGTCTCCATCACATTGAGGGTTTTGGCCACCTAAGGGCCTTTCTCTAGGGTTGTACCTTAAAACATTTTGGCCTTCAGGTCTCCTCCCTCCAAGTGAACACAGACATCTCCAGGTCTGAACACCACAGCCCTCCACAGGGAGTGACATTGAGCCCTGCTGGGGAATTGACTCTTTTTGCTGCCTTTGACAGAATTATTTAATGGATCTGATTTGATATAATGATTTAATAGGATTTCCTTTCAGGAAAGGGAATGAAATCCTGCGATTTCACGGGGCATAATTTGGGTAAACTTTGGTCCATATCCCTGCACTTCTTGTCTTCCCATTCACTTTCAGGGCTTTCACTAGGTTTCGGAATTTCCCCATGATTTTTTTAGCCATTTCATTTTTTTAGCGACCTCTCCACAGGCTCTTTTTTTCCCTTTCTTTCATGATTTCTGGATTTGTTTAGAATTAATTTCAGCAAGTTTTAGTCCGTTTCCCTGCTCTTCTTGTCATCCCATCCACTTTCAGTATTTTCACTTGGTTTCAGAATTTTCCCTTGATTTCTCTCGCCATTTCATTTTTATAGCAACCTTTCTACAGGCTCTGTTTTTTGATTCCTTCCTAGATTTCAGGAGGCTTTTAGGAGCAATTTTTGCAAATTTTTGTCCATTTCCCTGCACTTCTTGTCATCTGAGGCCATTTCAGCCTGGTCACCCCATTTCCAAATTTCTGGGATGTTTTCCATCACGTTTCATTTCATCATATCTCCTTTCCAGCAGGTTTGTCAGACTTTGCCCTGCGATTTCAGGATTTCATTAATTTCATTGTGTGTCTCCAAAAAGTCTATTACATATCACAGACAGTCTGAACTTCTGTCAGGGTATATCAGGGAATCAGCAGCAACCCTGTGCACTCCAGAACAGCCGCCTGCCCATCACCCTCCTGTGGGGAAGAAGGCTTGGAGCATGGGGAGAGGAACGTCAGAAAGGGGTTTTAACTGGGGTCCCTAATCCAAAACTTTCCCAATTTTTCAATTAAGAACAATAACGTGAAGGAGAGGAATAAATATATACCTCCTATTAACCTAAATTTTCTAATTCAAACAGTTTAGTTAATCCACCTTGGTGCTGTGAAAAACTTCCTCTCTCCTCATGTGGAGACATCAAGGCCCATTTTAAAGACAGAGACAACCATTTCTCCTAAAGACCCCGACCCGGTGAGTGGCTTTTCAAGGACATTACCGCCCATCTTCCTATAAACTCTTGCCCTGTGAGGGTGGTGATGGCCTGGCACAGGCTGCCCAGAGAAGCTGTGCCTGCCCCTTGCCTGGCCGTGTCCCAGGCCGGTCTGGGCGGGCTCTGGAGCAGCCTGGCCCAGAGGAAGATGTCCCTGGCCTGGCAGGGCTGGCCCTGGACACGCTTTAAGGTCGTTCCATCCCCAACCATTCCTGAGCTCGGGCCGGGCGCTGGGCAGCGCCACCAGCTCGTGCTGCCGCCTGCTGGTGGCACCCGGAACTGCAGCTGATTTCTCACGCTCGCTGCTGTCCTCTGGTGGGCAATTCCTGAACTGCAACTCCCAGGATCCCAAAATTCCAGAATGGGTCAGGATGGGAGGACCCAGAGTGGGCACCAGGTCAAATCACCCACCTCAGGTAGTGTCATCCTGAGCACAGGATTGGGTTAAGAGCAGCTCAGAATTGGACTCAGCACTGGATGGAGCTGGACACTCCACTGGGCAGAACTGGACACTCCACTGGGCAGAACTGGACACATCAGTCCTGATGTGTCTCACTGGGCAGGGCAGAGGGACACGGTCACTCCTTGACCTCCTGGCCCCACTCCTCCCAATGCCCTCTTGAGCATCACCTGACCCTGGGAACGTCCAGTCCCCTCTCAGACAGAGATTCCTGTCCTGCATTCCTGCTTGGAATGAAATTTGTGTGAGGTTCCTCCCTCGGGAAGGGGGTGCTCCCCAAAAATCCTCCTCGAGGCTGAGAGGAAGAGTCATTCCCTTGGATGTGGGTGTGGAGAATGACATGAAACCCTGCTTGAGAATTGTCTCTTTTTGATGCTTTGACAGAATTATTTAATGGATCTGGTTTGACAGAATTCTTAAATAGAATTGGTTTTGTCACTGTCTGTGGGGTCTTCTGACCTGAGATCCCCACAGCAAGACATATCAATGGTTTAAAGTCCAGGTTTTTCCCAGCTCCCAGCTCCAAAGAAATTGCTGTAGGCTGTTTTTCATGGTTTTTCATGGTTTTTCGTGGTTGTTTATTGTTTCTTATCTAAGGAATTTTTCTCTTGCTGGCAACAGTCTGTCCAGCTCGTTGTCCATGGTCGAACCCCTCTGCCAGAGGCAGGTCTTATCTTTTATACTACAAATTACATGCTTATTTTACAATTACTCTCCAATGTATGACCTTTACGTTGTCCTGTCCAGTTCTGTCTCAAACCAATTGAAGAATGCCAAGGTGGCACTCAAAATGGATTGTTTAAAGAAGAAGAAGGAAGAGAAGTACCCAAAATCCTCCATGTTAGCCACGAGCTCCCTAATATAAACATCTCTAAAAATTCAGTTTTCTAGCTTCTAATAGTTTAATTTATAGTCTACTTACTTTTGTGATTTGTAATTCTTCTTGCAATGTTGGCAAATTTCTCCAGGGACACAAGTCCATTCCCCAGGACACCTGGGCACCATGCCAGGACCTCTGAGACCCTGCCAGGGGGGTCCCAAGGCACCCAGAAAAGCCAGAGGAACACCCCGGACTCCAACAGTTTTGATACAATTGATTTGATAGAATTATTTAAAGGCATTGTTTTGACACAATTTATTTGATACAAAGATTTATTAGAATTATTAAGTATGGTTTGATGCAACTGATGTAATATAATTATTTAGTAGAATTGCTTTGCACAATGGCATTGGTGGCCACGGTGGCCACAGTGGCTGTGGTGGCTGCAGTGGCCAGAGTGCCAGTGGTGGCCACAGTGACCTTATGCAGGCCATGGTGGCCAAGGTGGCCACAGTGGCAGTGGTGGCCTTGGTAGCCTTGGTGGCCTCGTTTCTCTGCATGTCCTGGTGGTGTTGGTGATCGTGGTGACCTCTGTGGCCTTGGTGGCCTCGTGGCTCAGAGGATCTCAGTGGCCACTGCCAGGACTGTGGTGGCCAGGAGGAGCCCTGTGAGGTGGCAGGGGGCTGTGGGGACGCTCCCACCTGGGGGCGACAAGAGGGGGTCAGGGGGTCCATGGGACAGTGAGAGGGTCAGGGCTGGCAATAACAGAGGCTGGGGGTGAGGGGGGAGATGGGGGCCATGAGGTGACAGTGACAGGGTGGGGAGAGAGGGACATGGGGCCGGGGAGGTCAGGGGTGTCATGGTGGGCTTAGGGGTGACACGGATCAAAGTGACAGGGGGCTCCATGGGGATTCAGGGGGTGCCATGTGCTGTCCCAGCCCACCCACATCCAGCACACAGGGTCTGTCCCCACAGCACAGTCTGTGGAGAGGATGGAGAGGATCCAAACAGGGGTGTCCCTGTCCCTGTCCCTGTCCCTGTCCCTGTCCTTGTCCCTGTCCCTGTCCCTGTTCTTCCCAGATGTGCCAGCCCCATCCCTGTCCCCCATCCCACTGTCTGTGGAGAGGATGGACAGGGTCAGAATGGGGGTGTCCCTGTCCCTGTTCCCTCTCAGGTGTGGGGGGTTCCCCTCCCTCTGCCTTGTCCCCAGACATGGTGTCCCCAGCACGGGGTGTCCCTGTCCCCACACACACCGTGGGTGTCCCTGTCCCTGTCACCCATCCCCAGTGAGTGTCATTGTCCCCTGTGCCTCATCAGGGGTGTCCCCATAGCCCCAGTGGGTGTCCCCACGGCCCCACTGGGTGTCCCCATGGCCCCAGTGAGTGTCCCCATGGCCCCACTGGGTGTCCCCATCCCCAGTGGGTGTCCCCACGGCCCCAGTGGGTGTCCCCATGGCCCCAGTGAGTGTCCCCATGGCCCCACTGGGTGTCCCCATGTCCCCAGCGGGTGTCCCCATGTCCCCAGTGAGTGTCCCCATGGCCCCAGTGAGTGTCCCCATGGCCCCACTGGGTGTCCCCATGTCCCCAGTGGGTGTCCCCATGGCCCCAGTGAGTGTCCCCATGTCCCCAGTGGGTGTCCCCATGGCCCCAGTGAGTGTCCCCATGGCCCCACTGGGTGTCCCCATGTCCCCAGTGGGTGTCCCCATGGCCCCAGTGGGTGTCCCCATGTCCCCAGCGGGTGTCCCCATGTCCCCAGTGGGTGTCCCCATGGCCCCAGTGAGTGTCCCCATGTCCCCAGTGGGTGTCCCCATGGCCCCAGTGAGTGTCCCCATGGCCCCACTGGGTGTCCCCATGTCCCCAGTGGGTGTCCCCATGGCCCCAGTGGGTGTCCCCATGTCCCCAGCGGGTGTCCCCATGTCCCCAGTGGGTGTCCCTATGGCCCCAGTGAGTGTCCCCATGGCCCCAGTGGGTGTCCCCATGTCCCCAGTGAGTGTCCCCATGGCCCCAGGCTGTCCCCACCTGTCAGCCACTCGCAGTTGTATTTGCTGTAGGTCCTGATGGACTCGAGGTGGATCTCCACCTTCTCCCCATCCTCGATGACTTTGGTGACCTTGAACTGCTGGAAGGGTGGGATCAGCACACTCTCACTCTTGAGATTCCCAGTGAATGCCCTGATGTCAACACCATAACACGTGTGCCTGGAACAACGTGGTTGTCCTGAACTCGTATTCTCCTTTGCAAAGTGTTGACAACGTGAATCGACCCAACCGGACGACGTCACCAACATCTGCCTTGAACTTGTACTTGTCCACCTCCCAGTACACACAGCGACATTTCTGTCCCTGAGCGTCCCTCAGCGTGGCCAGGGCGTCGGTCAGCAGGAAATGCAGAGTTTTGAAGTGGAAATTGTCCCGGTATTCCCGGGGGGAGCTCCCAGCCACTCTCACTTTTTCATTGAACTCCTGGCGCAGGTCATCCATGGAGTAGGCCATGATGGCGATGGCCTGGTCTGAGGATGACAGAGGGGACACAGGGGACCCCAAATTCTGCCACTCAGCCACGGCCTTTTGCCAGCCCTTGGCAAAGAGAGGATTGTTCTGGAACTCAGAGCGGTTCAGGGCTGGCAGTGCCGCCCTCATGGCAGGGCCACAGCCCTGGTACTGGTCATCGAAGGAGTCCAGGGCCATGTCCAGGTGCTTCACCTCGTAGTCAGTGGTGGCCACGGTCATTGCCAGCAGAGCCAGGGTGAGAGCCAGGAGGGCCATGGAGGGGAGAGGCCACAGGGACCAGTGTGGACACTGGGGGACACAGAGGGGACACGGAGGGGACACTGGGACAGTTCCTCAGTGAGGGACTGGGGAGGCAGTGGGGTCAGCCCAGGGGGAAGGGAGGAACTCCTGGCCAGGAGACACCTGCACATGTCCAGAGTCCCTGATCCCAAACCCTGGGGTTAATTTGCCTCCCCAACATCCCCCAGCCTCCCAGGGACCCCAATCCCAATCCCACAGCACCATGGCCCCCCAAGGACCCCAATCCCACTCCCATGATTACAATCCCCTCAGCCCACCACATGACCCCAGCCCAAATCCTGGGGTCACTCCTGAGCCCCTCACTGTTCCCCTCAGCCTGTCCCACACCCCAATCCCACTCCCAGTCCCCAATTCCTTTGGTGTCACCCCAGAACCTCGACCCAAATCCGGGCATCACCCCCTCGCCCCCACAGTGTGTCCCAGCCCCCCATCACCCCAATCCCACTCCCACCATCCCCTGTCCCCCTCACTTTCCCCCAGAGCACCCCCTGACCCCAATCCCAGTCCTGTGACTCCCCAGACCCCAATCCCACAGGCCCCTGTCCCCCCAAGTGTCCCCAGTGTTCCCCCAGCCCCTGATACCGAAATCAGCCGCGAGTGAACTCCCCTGGCACAGCTGGAGGTACCAGAGATCTGGAATTCTTTATCAGCTCGGACTCACAGCGGATCTCTCCTGCTCCTGCAGCTCAGAGGGGCTTTGCACAGGGTATTTATCCACCCTAATTATAAATATTCATTAAAATCAGCTGTGTGGCTAACACGGAGCCAGGGCTTTTCCTGTGTGTTTTACACAGCTCCTTCTGTTTTAGGGTAGAATTTTGTACCTGAGTGAAGCTGCCCATATGACTTCAGGATGTAGTTTCGCTGAGTGCCCCAACATCCTGCCTCACCTCACTTTGGTGTTTTACTGTCATTTGGCACTGCTGCTTCTGTTACAGAACTGCCAAAAAGGGAAGTTGACTTTTTCTGTTTCTCCACTGGCTCCATCACGTGTTTCCTGCTGTGGCCCTACTTCTACATCCTTTATTTTCTGCAAATTCATCTTTCAGCCCTACCCAGCACCTCCATTGAATAGAACCAAAACTTTCTATTCTCTCTCTTATTTCTCACCCCCCAGGACCCCAATCCCGCGGTCCCACATCCCCCAGTGCCCCCAGTCCCACTCCCCACCACTCACTGGGTCGCTGCCACACCCCAGGCACCAAATTGGGGTCCCCTAGCAGGTGACATCCCTGTAGGCACCCTGAGACGCGGGATGATATCTTGGGGGAGTTTCCTGGCTGTGTTGGTGTGGCAGGAGAGGTTCTGGGCCTCCAAAAAGAAATCCACCAACACCAGGAGACACCTGAACCTTTCCTGACATGGTAGCTCAGAAAATCCATTTTCCTGCAATCCCTGGGAGTGTTTCCCCTTTCAGCA